>JAHWFO010074188.1:0-12472 GCA_023313115.1 Rhysida immarginata
GACCAAACGCTAACTCTTCTCACCGGTGAGAGTTTTTGACCTTAGCCAATGTGGCTAAAACATAGAGAAAGGAAGTAAAAACTCCTTCCTTTTTTTTTTTACTTCCTTTCTCTATGGGCTAAAATGAATAATGTCGCAATCGGCGTAGTTCTCGTATCTCACTGCCGGATGACACGGCCAGATGGCGTTACTGTTCCCTGTTAGGGTATCATAGTGTAAGTTGTTCATATATATCATATTTAAACATGTTTTACCAACGAAACTTTGCTTTTAATTCGATTAAATTTCAATAGAAATAATATTTTATTTTATTAAACACAAACAATAAAGTAAACCACCTTTATCAAACAGTTTCATCGGTCATTATCTCTCTTGTGCTTAACATTTCCGTTTTACAAACTTCATAGTTCAGACTTTTTACAGTTTTTCTTGCCACATATCCACTAATATAGTAAATCAATCTATCATCACTGTTTTTGTGAAAATAGGCACCACGATCTCCTAATAATTAGATAAAATTCTTTTACTTGGCAGAACAAGTATGTTATTTATTCGAAGATGTTTATATAATCTTGGGCTTTTCATTTTCATTAGAAGGCATTAAAGAATCCACTCCTTATCAAAAAGCATTTGTTGATCGTCTTCGAATTGCTCTTAAACAGTGCATCACAGAAAGTTCTTGCTTTTCCGGCAATGATTTTCTTCTTTTTTGTAACACTGATTGTTCAATTTGAAATTTTTTTTCTTTAATTGATCTATTTCTATATTACATTTTTAAATTTTAATTTTCAGTCTTTGAGCAGTCTTAGCACTTTGGTTTTGCATTTTTTTTTTTTACTCTTGAGCGAACCTCATCAATGAGGGCTAGTGATTTTTTTATTTTTCTTGATTGATTATTTAAGAGCAATTTTTTTAAAATTTACATTTAAGACAAATTGTATCACTGTCTACTTTCTGCATACATTCTTTACTAAAAATAACCTGCTATTAGAAAACAGTGTTTTTGATAAATATACTGCATTTCTTTGTGTTGAAAATTATCGAATGGTCCCATTCCTGTACATAAATTATAATTCTCTACATCATCTAAAATATTCTGAATTTCACTCAAAGTTGAAATAGTTTGAACAAGATATTTTACATTTTTCAAAAAGACTGGACTAATATATTCCGTAGGAAATGGCATTAAAAAATAAAAATATTGTTAAATATGTAAGGAAGATTGTGGTTTTATTCCATTAGGGTAATAAAATAGTACTCCTTAATCGTTTCAAAATTACACTCTTAATATGTGTTAAGAATTACCCCCCCCCCCTAATTTTTATTCTCTTTATCCAATTTTTATTTTCTTAATCTCTCTTATTTTAACAATTTTAGCAGCCCAAGCGGATGTGAAAATTCCACAAGCAGCTTTTTTTTTTTCATTCCGCAAAATAAGCCTTTTTATTTCCAAACTACACATTCTGTTTCGCAAAATATATTTATATTTTTCCAAAACACTTTTTTTTTTTTTTGCAAAATGCATCTCCGATTCTATAAGTTGCATTTTATATTTTTAAAAATGCATTTTAGCATTGCAAAAAGCTGTAAAAATTTATTATGTATGCTCGATATGCTTTTATAGGCAATTTGTTTTAAGATCGAAACGCACAAGAGAAAAAAAACGCATGTTATTAAATTTTATTAAGAGAATCGGAAGAAATTCTGTTCATTTTTTAAATTAAGTTTCCTATAAAATATGTAAATATTATCAATCTTAAAATATTGAAAGATTAATTACAGATAAATGCAAATAAACGGTCGATTGCTCGAGATTCGCCATTGACTTCAATGTTGTAAATAGAGCTCAGTACCCTAACAAGGCCTACTAACGCCATCTACTTCCGTCATCCGAGAGGAGGACAGCTGCTAGCATTGGGAGTGTTACGCGATTGCGACACTATTCATTTTAGCCACTATATCCGTACTCTCTTTATACAGGAACTCTACTTCTTGCGTCCATGCCACGACGCCTAGCAGCAGTTATAACGGCGAAGGGTGGCTACTCCCATTACTAAGCGGGTGGTCATAATTCAGTGATATGACAGTGTCCTTGGACTAATAGTTTACTTATACTATTGAGAGTCCTTTTATACCTTTGAGTAGGTGGAAATATTTACAGTAAAATTTCGTTATAACGAACTCGATTAAGACGAACACCTCGTTATTATGAATTATTTTTTGGGTCCCTGCAAAGGCCAATTGAAATCTATGCTATTAAATTCGGATATAACGAATGTAGAATAAAACAAACTGCGAACAAAATTTTTGCCCGAACAGCCCCAAATTTCATTATCACGAACTTCAGTATTTGCAGAAATCGCACGAACTTTCGGATAAAACCCCCTCCGTCCAGCTTTTTTATTTTCGGATAAAACCCAGTACAGGTTTTTTACATGGCTAGTTCAATTTTAAGTTTATAAACACCGTATAAATTGTAAAACAATAAAAGTGGAACTGTACTTAATTTTTATCCTGAGCCGTCCGGCTTTTTAAAAAGAAAAATAAACGGTAGAAAATTATTGGCTGTTGCTTTTATTCAACTATACAGAGTACTATGATATTAAAGCTAAGTAATTGTTTTAAAAGAACGTAGTTTTAAATGCTATGCACTATAACTTTAAAATGCTTAAAAATCATTTATAAAAGTATTTAATTACCGTACATTTTATACTCAATTCTTGTCCAAGACTTCGTGATTATTTTATATCCCCCTTTAAAAATATTAAACCGATAGTCTTGGACAGTAACAGTGTTGTGTATGTTTCTGAAAAATAAAGACAAATAATTTTGGAATTTAATATTTACAGTATTTTAAAGCTATATGCTATGTGCTACACCATTTAATACAATATATACAGGGTGTTTATGAATTCCATTGCCAAACTTGGAGAGATTGTACGGAAGGTCAAAGCTGACAACTATTCCGAATACCATTTTTTCCACAAAAACGTTGAAACGAGTTAAGAAGGTGTAAAGATCCTGACCAACCCCTGTGAATTCTGCACTGCACGGCACCCGCAGAGCTGCATGCAAAACAGGAAATTAGCAACGAAAGCACAGGTGATCACATTCCTCATCGAGCGTTACCAGGCAGAGTCCGTGAAGTACGTACAAGCAGAAGCACCACGCAACATGAATGAGTTCAAGTATGGAGAGATGGCAGACGTGCATCTGTTATACGGCCAGGCTCATGGTAATGCACGAGAAGCTGCAAGGTTCTACCGCGAGAGGTTCCCTCGTAGACGACATCTTTGTCGTACACTATTTGTGGCGATTGACCAGCACTTACGGAAAATGGGACAATTTCTATCCAGCAGGCATGACGCTGATTCTTCAAGAACTGTGCAACACGACGTGTCAAAGAAGACGTGCTGCAAAGATTTGCAGATAACCCATCCACAAGCATCGTGAGGGCGTGCTGCAAAGATATGGGCATCAATGACACGACTGTATGGAACATTCCACATGAGCACCGACAACATCCTTATCACAAACAGAAAGTTCAGGCTTTGCGACGTAGAGACTATGAAATTTTCTGAATGGTATCTTCAGAATGTTACTAACAATCCTGCATTCAGCACACGTATGTTATTTTCGGATGAAGCACGATTCACCAAGGAGGGCATGTTCAATTGCCACAACAGCCGTAGTTGGGATGAACATACCCCTCATGAACGCTTTCATCTCAAGCCATCATGAACGCTTTCATATCAACATTTGGGCTGGAATTCTACATGACCAGATTATCGGACCGCATATACTACCTCCAAACCTGAATGGAGAGCATCACCTCACACATGACACATTGTTATTAGTCATTTGATATATTACAAGCCATATCTTAGCCTTGAATTACTCAATACGTTCATTCAGAGCTACTATAAGGACACGTACTACAAAACTAATTCCCATTGTCATTAATTACTCATTATATTCACACATGAAACATAGTTTCTTCCAGATATCCTGCCTGGACTGGTGGAAGATGTGTCTTTGGAAGTCAGACGGCAGATGGTTGCAGCACGATGGAGCACCAGCACATTTTACCCGGGCCGTGCGTGAGTTTCTCGATCAAAACTTCCCTCAATGTTGTGTAGGTAGAGGTGGCCCCCATTAACTGGCCAACGAGATCACCGGCTTTAACGCCGCTGGACTTTTTCTTATGGGGTCATTTGAAAACCGTGGTTTATATACTCCAGTATCCAGTGTTGACGAGCTGACAGCAAGAATCTTTGACGCCTGCAGAGAGGTACAACAAAGACCAGAAGTGTTTGAGAGAGTGCGACAGAACATGCAGCGGAGATGCACGTCCTCCATCACAACCCATGGTCGCCACTTCGAACAGTTGCTGTAATTATTCAATGTACCATTGTAATAACCGTTTCTGTATTTGAACAAATAAATTGCCCGGAGCTGCATGTCATGATTCACCAATTAGTGCGTTCGTTGCTAATTTCCTATGCGTTCGTTTAAGAAACTCAAATTTTTTTTTTTTGCTGAATCCCATGATTCGAGAAGATACGTTGAAATTTTGGAAAAAAAATTTTCCATCTGTATGCACGACGGATGTACAGTCGGGTGCAAAAAGGTTTTTACCTGCTCCGTAGGGGCTGAGCTTAGCGGATGTTGATCGGTTGCAAAGTCAGGCACTTGTATTGAGAGTCATGGCAGATTAGAATGGATCTGTCCCTTCTTAATGAAAATAGGGTAGCAGGTATACCCCTGGGATGAGCTCGTCACAGGCTCTCTCCTAACAATAATAAGCGATAGCGGCTGATAACTGTATCGTTAAAGTCTCTGCCTACTGCCTCGAATGGCAGAGTTCGAATCCGATATGGATAGACATTTTCTTATGTTCATTATCGCGTTTTTGACTTCGTTTAAGTTTTAAACGGTGTACCGTTCTTTACACCATAAACAGAACACCATAAACAGATTAAATTTTTTTCATCCAAGTGTGCAATTTGATCTGTTTATTTGAGGGTTTAAAAAACTTATGTTAATTGTATCATGGCATGCTTTATTCTATATTTTAGTTTTTACTTTTACAAAAATCCTCCTTTGTTCAAATCATGTAATATTCTATATTATTAAAATATATAACCCTATATATTAAAATGCAAAGCATTTTTTGTAAGGGCAAAATTGGCACTTCTGCGCAAGACGTATATTAAAGATAGACTCCGAATCCTATTGTTGTAACTTGAAGCAAATTGGGAAGCTCCATGCCCAGAACTGTCATGGCCGAAAGTGAGTGAAGATGATGCAAAACACATGGCTAAACACGGGAGTAGCTGATTAATAATTCTTTCACACGCCGATCACGGAGTGATAAGTTTATCTTTTCTTTGACTTTGTATTTGAAGTATTTTATTATATTTTATAAACAATTTTTCGATCATGGTTACAGTTTCAATTTCGTTTCGATTATCTTTCAGTAACGTAGTTTCATTTTAGTTACGTATTTTTGATTTATTTTTGTGGAAAATGATTCCTGATCCTTTTTCTTGTCTGTTTGTACAGTTGTACGCAAAACAACTTTGAGGAATGGTTTTGAATTAATTATTCCTCGGGCCCAAAATCTTCAAAAACAAAGCAGCCAGACAGCTAATTAATCCACGGCTCACTCCTGCCCAGAACTGTCATGGCTCAATTTGCTTCACTTTTTGCCGCTGTTAACAATAGGATTCGGAGTCTATCTTTAATATATGTCATTGCTTCTGCGCATGGGCATCTGAAGCCAACAAAGAAAGTTACGACAATCCATCAGAAGCCATGTATTGTTGTAATGAGACAATATTCAATCATTGTTTTGAAATAAATAAACTGAAGATTTGCAGAAAGAAATTCCTGCCTTGATCATTTTATGACGTTTCCTTGTGACTACTGAAAACTCTGAAAATGTTATATCGTTAGAAAGAGCTTTAAAAACTGATCACTTTATCCGCTGACACTTTGTCTCAGTTTAATACTTTCAGAGAAATTTAGTTTAAAGCTCATTTTTTATTCTTTATTCATAATAAGATATTTAAGCTCTGACAATTTTTTATTTTATTATTTTTTAATTAAAGAGATGGGGATTTATAATAAGATGGGTTGCTCTCCGTCAAATTTTGACGGGATCCATCTAGTTATATAATAAATTAAAAAAATTTTCGGATGGTTTTGGCATAATTGTCGTTGATTATTTTATATACACAAAATATAAAAAAAATGAGACTTGTAACCTTTCAAGCAGTCAAAAGAAAACAGCTTCCGCTTACACTTAATCACTTCCGCATCACACAATAACGAGCGCTGCATCAGCTTATCTCTTGATCACGCATATAATTATATCGATACTGTGCACCATTTATGTTACACTATTAACCAGATAGATTAGTTTATTATTAATAAAACAAAAATTATCAGAACAACCAAAATAATCTTTTTGTCAACATAGTTGAGCACGTGACGTAAAACTTGCCTTCCCCCGATGCTAAGCAACAACTTAATGGAATCGTTCCATAGTAAGCGTACTCGACTAGATACCTGGAAAAAGTAAACTCATTGGATTGAAGTATTGTAAGGAAGCCGAACAATTTTGACTTAGGTCAAAACCTTTATGCACCCGACTGTACATATGTGACCAATTTTTTTGCAGCTAACTCCTCTGAAACAGTAAATAGCAGAACCAAATAAAAATTATACTTACTTAGAGGGTACCTTAAATTGTGCCTTAGCATGTACTTTATGTCAATTTGGTAAGCCTTTTTCGAGAAATTAAAAAATGGCTGTAGCGTTCAAACCAACGAACCGAACTGAATAAACTCAACATTTACGGACTCCTCTCATTAAGGCGAATTTTTTTTTTTGTAAATGACTTGTTTGGCTGTGATGAGCCGTTTTGGAGTTATTTACTCTCCCCTTCTCCAGACCCCCCCCCCCTCCCGACAATGATTTTTTTTTCTTTTTTCTAAAAACTATTTCAAACTTAGAAGTGTTCTTTAACTATGCATTGCTGTATTTTTATAGAAATGGGCTAAGCCTTTTTAGAGAAATTAATTTTTTTTTTTTAAATGAAGAAAATTTCAAAAGCATTCATTTCAGCGGCCCAAACACAAATCAAAACGTCACGAACAGCTTCCTCTTATTGTAAAAAAAATTATTTTTTTTTGAATCTGTATCATGAACTCGTAGGCCTATGCGAATGTACCATTCCGCCATTCCAATTTATTTTGTTGTGTTTGGAATTTGCTGTTGAACAGATGTGCAATTGGAATTTTTTGTGTATCTCTTACGGTTTTCGAGAAAGAATTTGAATGTGTCCTAATTTGCATATTTGAGATGATGAAAGGTACTTCATCAGATAGAGCACCCTCAAGTTCCTATTCATTTCCTTATTGAATTTGCGTAACTTTATTTGTATCTAAGATAGGAAGGGGGGTAACAGACTTTTGACTCACCCTGTATTTTACTGCACTAGATCACATTGTAAGCTTTAATACATTCGGGTTTTCTTATTTGCCTTGAAAACGTAAAATAAAAATAGCCGCCCGAGCGAATTGTTGTTGAATTCGAAGAATTTATTTTTGGCCGAAAAAAATAACGCCGCCCCTACTTTTTCGTAAACACCGGACGATAAACGTAAAATATATTTTGCGTGGCGTAATCGATTTATTATAAAACCGATATTTCAATAATCGATGTTTTTCATTCTAATTAGTTTTCAAGTATAATACATCACCGAAGCATCAGAATGAAGGCAAATCATTTCAATTATAATGAATTAAAACAAATAAGGAAAAAAAAAGAGTTAAATTACATTGAATAATAGGCATTTTATTGCCACAAATTATCGGGAATATCTGCTAAAAATACAGTCATTGCCAATGGCAATGGCAATTTGCCATGTTTTCTGGTTTAATTCTATTCCTTTTTTCTGAGATTATTTGACCAGTCTTTGAAAAAAGCCGCTCATAAGGAACTGAAGTTCCCACAACACAAATATTTTGCTGCTATCTGAAATAAATCAGGAAATACTTCTTTGTATCTTTGTCCACATCTTCATGGGTTCTATTTGTCTGTTTTTTACATAAGGTACATTTAAATATTGACGAAGAGTGAAACTCAATCCAGCCATCTGTTGAGGATCTCCAACACTATTTTGACTTTAATCATCAAAAACTTTCCAAAAATTATCTTCTTTTGCTTCAGTTAGATGAACTTCAAGGGGTGTAATTAATTTGAGTTCAGAGTCAATAAAGTTTAAAGCTCTGTAATAATTTTCAGGTTTTTCAAATGGCAAATGTTTGAATCTGGGATCTAAAATTGTTGCCATAGAAATTAAATGCTGATTTTCAATATATTGTCATAGCACACTGTCATGTTTAATAGACCCTGAGACTTTGTTGCTTTTCGTGTGGTTGCATTTTGTCCTGTGGCATATTATCCAGATACCGATATCAGATACAAATAAAATTTTGAAAATCAGTTAACAAATCAAATAGTTACGGACCAGGAGGCAAGAATTCTTGAACAAGCCTCGTAATACTACTACTACTACTAATAATAATAATATTAAAATTTGAAGAACAGACTTACCTCGGCTGAATTTTCACAATATGGACGCTTCAAAATATGAACTGAAGGCAGCACGGGAATCGACAAAGATTGCAATCGACAATCGAACAGTGAAGTGAAAAGAAAGACGCGAGTAGTCCAGGAGCCAAGCTCACTTTGCACGCTCGCCCAAAGAGTAAAACCAGAGGAGATACACGGAACTGGGAGAGAAGCCTGATGAACCTCTTTAGTCCTCCAGAGAAGAAGTCCCCAGAAGGGACGAGAGTCAGATTGTAGATTGACGAATAGAGAACCCAAAAATCAGCAGGATCTAAAAGGTCCAGTAGTTGGAGAAGACGGCCTTGTTAACGTCATCAAAGCAGACATCCAGGTTATGGCGGGGTCTTCGAAACCTGAGGGAACCCTTAACAACCAGTGGATGGTCCAGAATACCAGAAATCAGAGTATTTTCATGGTTTTCCATGTTGGGTAGAATGTTCTTCATAAGTGTCTGGGCAAAGGTGCCTATGTGGGTCATCCCCAAATCGTCATAGATAGAGTGGTTGTTGGTAACTCTTCTGTCTTGTTGGGCAATGGACCGGGGAGCAACATTTTGGAAGGTCTGGAGATCTTTCCACCTAGATTTGCAAATCAAAGCCCAAGTAGGCATTTCATGGAGTAAAATAGTACGAATCACAACCTTGTATATCAAGAGATTGTTATCCACACCAAGATGATTGCACTTGAGCTACATGGCTTAAATATTCTCATGAAAACCACTGTTTCGCAGTTAAAGCAATTCGATTGGTTCTCAGTTGGTAGTCAATACCTACCGGGTGATTCAGTCAATTTCTGACCATTTCACTCGAATGACGTGCATTAGGGATAAACAATTGAAAGAATATGAGCGCTATATCGAATTTCTAAATAGTTGGAGTTTGTATTGTTGCAACGGCGCTGCATAAAAATCGTATTGTTGAAAAATGGCGCCTGCTTTATCAACAGAGCAGAAATGCAAGGTTGTCGAATGGTATTTCGAGACAAAATCACCAATAACCGTGCAAAGAAAGTTCCGGAAGGAGTATAAGTGTCGGGACGCACCAGGCAGGCAAGCAATCATGGATTTTGTCAAGCAATTTCGTGCCACTGGATGTGTTAAAGGCAAGAAAAAAGGCGGGAGCGAAGCTCGTGTTCGAACGGCCGAAGTTGTCGAAAATGTTCGCACAAGGTTTGCGATTCCCGTACCAAAAAATCTGTTCGCCGCCTATCCATTGAAAAAGGGCTGTCGTTTACCACGACGTGGCGAATTTTGAAAAAGGATTTACACCTGTTCCCGTGTAAGATCCATGTTTATCAGGAGTTAACAGATACTGGAAGACAGAAGCGACAACAATTTGCGATGGAGTTTGGAGCAGAAATGGAAGCCAATCAGGACATTGTGGACAACCTGTGGGTGTCAGATGAGGCCTTGTTCTATCTGTCAGGTGACTTTAATAAACACAACGTTCGTTTTTGGGGTTCCCAGCACCCTCATGAAATCCATAAGTCACCTCTTCATCCACGAAAGGTTATGGCATGGTGCGCGATTTCCAAAAGAGGCATCATTAGTCCGTTCTTTTTTGAGGGCACCGTAACGTCACAGGCTTACCTTAACATGTTGGAAACCACCTTCATCCCCGAGCTGCGAAGGAGGCGTATACCGCTTCGACATCAATGGTTTCAACAGGATGGGGCTAGGCCTCACACCACTAATGAAGTGCTAAACTTTCTCAATCAGAAATTCGGAAATCGTGTCATTTCAAACAGGTTTCCAGATCGATTTGGAGGTGGCTTTCTTTGGCCCCGTACGAGTCCTGACCTAAACCCATGTGATTTTTATCTCTGGGGGTTCCTTAAAGACAGTGTGTTCACTAAAGCACCAAGAACCCTAGACCAGCTGCGACAAAGCATCGTCGACTGCTGCACCCTTGTGGATGCAGAAATCCTGGATAGAGTTATGAACAACTTCACCATTCGGCTGCGAGCAGTTCAAAACATTCGTGGTGGCCACATCAAGGCTTTTCCACGGGAATAAAAACTCCGAACTGCCTAAAATATCATACTGAAATGGTAAGTTTGTAAACATTAATGGGTCAATAAATCATAGTACTGAAATGGTCAGAAATTGACTGAATCATCCTGTAGTTGATAGTTGATTGGATGGGAATGGCAACCAATGACTTTTAAATATCTTATTTGATACCATAAAACACCACTAGGATTAATCGGTTAATCATTAAAGCTCTTTCAAACTATGGGAAAAATCGATTTTCGGTATCTTAACATCGAGAAAAATCAAATTTTTTTTTTTATAAAAACACGATTATCGATTAAACATCACCTGGAATGAAATCGATTATAGGAAGAATATGGATATATCACCCAACACTACTTCGAGGCTCACAGCGACGGCTGCCCCTGTGTGTAGCGGTGGTGCTTGGCATCTCAGTGGAGTGTTACGACTACCTAAGCTCTGCCGCCACTTTCTGCACAGGTACCAGCGCCCTGATGGAGTCTCCGAGCGGCCGGTCTGCCTCAACTTACAGCCCGCCTGCAAGGAGTGGGTGGACCGGAACCCCTGGTATGTCACCACTAGAGCACTCTGGTGACATAACAGGCGGTTCAGGACCACCGACACAAAGCACAGGGTGGGAGATGCAGCGTACCCCCATAAAACCACTTCTACTTCTTTCCCTTTCCTCTCTTTCCACTATCCTCTCTTCTTTCTCTCTCTCTCTCTTTTTCTATTTCTTTCCTTCTCTCTTTCTTTCTTTTCCGTTTCTTCTTCTTTCTCTCTTTCCTTTTTCTTATCTTTTCATCTTTATCTTTTTATCAATATTTAATAAAGAATTATTATTCATAAAAAATTATTAGAAATTATAAGAAAAACAGAAATGGCTGCCCTTGCTCAAAATGGCGTATGGAAGGGGCGATCGGCTGGTCTTATCTCAAGGTTGTTATAAAAAAGGTGGCCTCTATCGGCCGATTTCTCTCAAAAACACTCGCATTGCCTTCTGGGATTGTGACGTTACCTGGAAGGTTGCATAGCCAACTAAAAATACGGGCCCCGGCGCGGAATTGTCACGTGGTCTCCGTAGGCTGGCCTCGCTTTCAGTTTATTACTGTTCCCCATGCTTTCTCTATGGGGATTGTGCCTTTCACGCGTCGGTAGATACATATTTTCGTTGTTGGATACATATTTTTGAAGGTAAAATTAAATAAGATTGGGTTGGATAATGCCAGACATCGTGTCGTCATCTGCTCATGCTCCAAGAGATCTTACGACTCTTCTGCAATTCCGCCCCGAAGGAATAGTTTGCTGCTGACATTAATGCGCTAATGATTCGCAAAGCAGCTGGTGCAGCACTCAGAGCAAAACTAGCCTGGGCTGCTGACCTTAGGCACATGTCATCGGCAGCATTTGCAGAGGAGAGGCGCCGAGCTAACGTCAAGCGATGTAGTGTTGGAAGGTGGGAAAGTGGATTCTGATGCCGACATATTATCCAGCTTTCCACTTCCACTTTTCATCTTTCTTTAGCCATCCAATCTTTCAATCGGATGCCACGGAGTATTGGATAGAGACACTTTGACCTTTTTCTGAGGCTTCTGATGCCTTTATTGTCTGTCCTTTCACCAAGGATGAAGTCAAGAAGTTTCTGTCGTGAAAGGCCGTCTTCAGTCCAGTCAGGGCTCGGACGGTTTTTCCGTATTCGTTCTTCGCCGCGACTTGGAAACTTCTTGGGCCTTTCTTGGTACAAGTGTTTAATTCCATCTTAGCAGATCATTCCTCCATCACACCGGACTTCACAGTGGGGAAGATCATCTTTCTCCCCAAGGTTCCAGTTCTGGA
>JAHWFO010074188.1:27472-47092 GCA_023313115.1 Rhysida immarginata
TTTCTCATATCAAAAATAAAATAATCATAACACGTGATAACGTCACAATCTCAAGTATTTTTCGTTTAGTTTCATTAAAAACTAATGAATTTTATTTTTGCCAACTCTGCCAAATTATTCACATATTTTATACCCTCAAATTAACCTCTTCGTGACATTAGATCAATATGCCTTCGTTTTTTTAAAAAATCGAGGTCAAAGGTCGTGATGCCATGCATATACATAAAGAGTTGCATTAATTTTAACTGAATCATTGTCACATGGTAAATTTTCAAAAACGAAATCGGTGACCCTCCAGCTTCTGTGAGGGCGAGAGGCTGCGACGAAGGAATGATGTCAATCGTCGTCGATCACGTGGATCGAGAGAGGAAGGAGAGATTCAAGCAGGAGGGAGGTAAAGAGAAGAAAGGACGACAGCTGGAAACGGGCAAAAAAAAGCTCCTCGCTAATGTGAAAAAGGAACATAAGAGAATAAGGACGAAAGAGAAGCAGACGAGAAAGGAAGCCGGCCAGGAGGTGGAGAACGTGCAACCGAATTCGCCTCAATTTTCTCCGAATAAGCAACGACCTTGTAGGTGGCAACGCAGCGAGACGAGCGAACGGTCTCAGTGGCATAAGACTCTCTCAAATTACAACACCAGCTTACTAGGTAAATATTAAATATAACGAGCGATTCGCCGAGAACGATAAAGGCAATAGCAAGGAGGATTTCCACGCTGTCTCTTCAACGCCTTCCTCCGACGTACAAAGTGTACTCGCCCCGTTGAGGTCGATGCCATCAGGAGAACGAGCGTGTCAAGCCCGCCTTCACAGAATTTTCTGGTGGCGCGACGTTATTTACCGACAGTAACCTCAGACTTTTTCACTCATATAACTTGCTTCCAATGTTGGAGGGGAATTCCTATTCAATCTTCCCTCTTGAACATTTTTCCCGAACTAAATTCTGAATTGAATCAAATAAGTGGATGTTTTGGAATCTTCCCATTCTCTCTCGCGGGTTATTTAGAGATAGGAGTCGGAGGTCTGATTCCACAACCCTAAACGAAGGACGTTTATAAATGACGTCGACAAATTTCTCTTTGACCGTCCTTTCTACATAAGCTAGACCGGATAATAGCCTGAACTGTGACTAATTCGATTATTCATTCATCTAATATTTTTGTATCCGATATTTCCACCTAGTTCAATTTATTTGAAGTACCCGTTCTGTGGCTTTACTTAAGATCAACTGCTTCTACAGGTGCCTCATCTTATATTCGGATCTACAAGACATCATTAAGCCAGTGTTGTTTATTGATTACCTGAGCAGTCGGTCGACCGCGTCGACGCTTCAAAAGCATCTTCTAGCGATATTGTTTCTCGCAGCGTGTTACTTGTGCCTTAAAAATATCCTAATGCATTAAGGATATGCATATTGTTTCATCATATCACCGTCTACAGTGATATCAAAGTGTTAACCCGACTGAGTGTTCGTCGATTTAATAGTGTTTGCGTTTTCCCAAGAAGGGGAATAACTGTCTTTTTCTTTTAAGTGCTGTGTTGTTCGACGAGTGTTGTGGAATTCTTTACGGAGTTAAGTCATAAGTTTGTGACCACCTTAGATGCCAGGAAAACAGTGTCCCTGTTTATGTGAATTCGAGTGTGCAAGAAGCGGTGCTTCGGCTATGTTACGCCTTGTGTTTTAAGCCCACCGCACACGGTGATTTTTTCTTGCATGAATGCTTGCTCGCTGCTCTGCAGGCAGCTGTGCTGGCAGCGCTGCAGAAAAATGACGTCACTGATGGCCACGCTGCAGGCCACCTTGCTGGATTTTGGTGATTGCTCCGATGCTATTTTTCGTGCAGGTTTTCTTGCTGGTTTGTTAGTTCAGCCAATCATAAACCAGATTGTGTCACGTAAAACGAAAATGGCGCCAAAATACTGAGGTGGATGTGAATTCGTCATTCGTGAGACTCGCAGTCACCTCCATTTATTATTCACAACCCAGTTATTCACAGAACTACTTAAGGAGAGTGATCATGAATAAAATGGAAAGACAGATTAAAAGGGGTTAGAGAGAACGAAATTCAGAGGAGATGACATCCACTTCTTTAACTAGTGCTTCGCCAAACTGGCGGCACAACTACAATGCTGCACGGAAGATAAAGTCCAACTATATTTGAAGGCAGTTGATGAATCAAGGGGGCGTCAAACTGTGCTAACTGGCAAGAAATCATTACAATAAACAATGAACCTAATGCTAATGAAATTGAGTACAAGAGTACTCTCAGCAGGCAGCATCTGAACAGTAAAAATGCGACGAGGTATTAGCTCAATCGCTCTTCTCAACGAATCGCCCAAGCACGTTACGTACTTTAAGTTTGCTACAGTTACGTTTATCATTTGATTTCTATTCTTCCACTGTGCCTTTCTTATCATTTGTTCATTTAAGTATTATTTCTCGTTCCGTCTCTGTTTATATACCACTAACAGTTAAGGCGTTTGCCTGCGAGTTCGAGTCTCCCTTATGTGCCTTTTTTCCCAAGAGAATAAATTAAATTACTAACAGTACCAACAATAAAAATTCACGTAAAATCAATTTTGTTTTTATTTTTGACACTTCAATGTTTGACAAAATCACTCTTCAATTATTATTCGATCTCTCTCTCTCGCTTTGTCTAACTCTTCTTCAAAATAATTGTCGTATTATACATGGTGATTCTGAACTTAAGTTACAGAAGAATATGATAAAGTGTTTTGACTGTTTGTCATTATCTGTTGTTGCCGGCCAGGTGGCCGGGAGGGCTAGGGCGTAGGCTTTCTGGTTCTCGAGTCCGCCTGGTCGTGGGTTCGAATCCCGCCGTGGGCATGGATGTTTGTGTTTGTCCTGGGCTGCGTTCAGATATAACTTGTGTAAAAGGCGCAAAATGACCTTAGTAGTCGACGCCAAAATTTCTAATAAATCAACCAACCATTGTCTGTTGCTTTTAGGTTGATTGAAAGCCGAGTCATCAGAGAGTCAACACTGAAATATGGAGCGTTACAGCTTAAGTGAGATGGATGGGTTATCAAAGTCCCGTTCCATGGTTAGCAAGAACGCCAAATCTTAATCCATTGGACTTCTTCTTAAGGGGACATCTGAAGATCCTTATGTATGCCATATCTGTAGATCATGTCGATGTTTTTGACGGATTTTTGACGCCTATAACTCCATACGTACTGCACCTGGCATATTTGAATGGATACGGCAGCTCGGCAATGACAGTGTTGTATACAAGAAAGAGGGCGTCAGTTCGAAGCACTTCTGTAATGCACGCGATGTCAAGCGTCATTATTTGTTGTTTTTCAGTGAAAGCTCAGTCATCAGAGAGCCAAGCCACTGGTCCACTGTTGTTTTGCATGTATGGTTGCTGCAACTGAAGTAAGTGCAGCATCATACAGGTGAGAGATAGGGCACGTATTGCTTAATAGAAAATGTTTGTTTTGATACCCTCTATCTACCATATTCTTCTGTAAAATAAGTTCTAAATCACCTTGTATATTACCCGATAGACTCTGATTTACGTTATACAGGGTTATTCAAAAAGGAGCCGATTAAAATATTTATTTCTACTGAACGACAATAGGTAGAGACACAGACGATACATCACTGGAGAGAGGAAAGTTCAAAGTTCTATTTTATGCATTCGGATAGTTCAAACGGAAACTATGTTTTGGGATAGCAAGGCGTTATCTTGTGTGATTTTCCTTCCAAAACAGGACAATCAAAGCAGATGCGCATGGTGCGACATGAAACGACTGTCCGAAAGTGGCTTTGCAATCAGTCGAACGAATTTTTGACACTGGTTGCACGTTGGGATCGCTGCATAAATCAATACGACGATCATGTCGAAAAACGAGGCAATAAATAAAATTTCCAAAATGCAATTTTATTAGTTCATAATGATTGAAATTAATTTATGAAATACAAATTCCCGTTATTTTCCGATTCTCCCTCGTATGAGGTGCATCAGGCAGATAGCCGAGTGAGAATTTGGTGGAAACAGCACGAAACTGTGAACCCCAAATGCATTACTATAACCCTTCAAGATGATGGAGGCAGCGTTATGGTTCGGGTTATTTTTTTTCTGGCATACTTTGGACTTTTTAATTCCTGTTGATCAACGTCTGAATTGCATTACATATCTAAATATCGTCGATGAACAAGCTCAGCCTGTCATGTTGATGGATTATCCTTCTTCTCCATGGGTGAGAAATTTTAAGTAAATCAATGACGAGGTAACCGGGTACCCAAGTCCTTCATCACTGATTTACATGGGAATTATGAACATACATTATTTTTTATAACTTACCTACATGTGTTGTTATTGATATCAATACGAATTCAATAGCAAAAATCATAATTTTTTTATTTTAGTAAAAACTTTCAGTTTTATTTTTTCTGAAAACTTTCAGTTTTAATTTTTGTGTTAGTTTTATTTTCTGGTATTCACTGGACGCTTTCTATACTTGAGCTTGCTAGTTTTATACTCGCACAAGACCAACATAAAAATGGCAAAACGCGATCAAGTATTCTCATTGGAAGAATTCAGTCGATAAGATGATGCACTTACTAATATGCCTACACTTTTGAATTCAAGGAGTTTTGACTAATATGCACTTACTATAATGCCTAATTCATCTTGTTATAGAATGAGTTTTGAGCAACACCAATCATATCTGGATAATATCATTGATGATTCAGAAAGTGATAATGAGTTGTATTGCTCCAACATTCCTGATGATCTCAGCGTTCCACCAAAACACAATCAAGCTCTTCAAGATGAAGAATCTGATATAGAAGACGTCAATGCTGATCATAATGCCCAAATAGAAGTAGATGACTGTTCTGAAAGTTCCAGTGAAGTCGAGAATGAAGAAAGTGTTCCCGACCAGCAGATGCTGTATGGCCAAGATGGAACTGCATGGAATCTGACAAGTCCTAACAGTACTCAAACACCACAGCAAAACATTTTACGCCAAAAATCAGGACCTGTAAAAAAAACTGAATCCCTTTCAGTTCTTGAAACCTTCAAGTGCATTTTTGATAACATTATGTGCAATATCATAATCAGAGAAACAAACAGGAAAGCCAAATCTGTATATTCTCAGTGGAATGCAGAAAATCCAAACAGCCCTCCCAAAGTTTGGAAGGAGTTGAAAGACGAAGAATTCGATAGTTATCTTGGGATTCTCATTACAGCAGGGGTTAGACATTCTTGCTCAGAAGACATCAGAGAACTGTGGAAGAGTGATGCTAATCCGTTATATCGTGCATCTATGTCAGTGAATAGATTTTGGGAAATAACTAGGTTTCTTCGTTTTGATAATGTTACAACAAGGCTTTGAAAAATGACAAAGCAACAGCAATTTCAGAGATATGGCTCTTGATGAATATGAATCTCAGAGCTCATTATGTGCCTTCCGAATGCCTTACTGTCGATGAACAGCTATTTCCATTTAGGGGTAGAACAAGATTTACCCAGTACATGCAGTAAAAACCGGCAAAATACGGTATCAAAATATGGTGTGTGTGTGATGCTGCAAATTCTTATCTACTCACTGGGCAAATATACACCGGGAAATCAGCTGAAGGTCGTGAAAAAAAATCAGGGCGAAAGAGTAGTAAAAGACCTGTGCTCCAATTCAAGAAAAGTGGTCGGGATGTTGTGATGGATAACTTTTTTACAACGCTTCCTCTGGCACGATTCCTACTTTCATGAGGTTTGTCAATGGTTGGGACATTGAAAAAAAATAAGCCTTACATACCACCACAAATGCTCGCCAACAAATCGAGAGGACCACTGTCTTCTCTTTTTGGATTTAGCAATGACAAAGTTACAATGGTGTCGTATGTGCCAAAAGCTAACAAGTCAAGTCATATTGTTGTCAACCAGAAATTACACAAAAGATGTAAGTGGACCAAAGAAAAAGCCCGAAATCATTCTGTATTACAACCGGGGTAAAGGTGGTGTCGACAATATGGATAAAATGGTATCGCACTACACTTTCAAGAGGAAGACTAGAAGGTGGCCTGTTGCAATGTTTTACAATATGATTGATTTAGCTTGCTTAGCGGCTTATATCATTTACATGGAAAACAATCCGTTAGAATCCAAGAAAAATAACAGCCGGCGTGCGTTTTTGAAAGATTTAGGTAAACAACTGGCAATGCCAGCGATTGAAACTCGGTCCAGAAACCTACGAGCTTGTCAGCACTTCAACACGAAATCAGGAATAGAATGCATGCTGGGAGGGCCTATTGCAAGTTGTATTTCTGCAGGTGATGAAGAACAACGCAGAGATTCCTCAGGTCGCCTTATTATAACTGGAAGTTGTTATGTTTGCAAATCCACCAAAAAACGTAGAAAAACAAGAAAATCTTGTTCCAATTGTCATCGCCTAGTTTGTGATGAGCATACCAAAACAATCACAAAATGTTATGCTTGTTCTGCAAATGTGTAAGCTTTTGAACTGATGTTTTTACTGATTGATATTGTAATTATCTTAGAATCGTTTTTGTAATTAAAATTCGTTTAAAGTGGGATTTATCATTTTTATATCGTTTTTTATATCGTTTTCTTGAGTAGGGGTGCCCTTATCATGGATGTAAAGTGTAAAAGACTTTCAAAATTTTTTTTGAAATTACACAAACTCTTTTTACCAACTTAGAGATGTCAAAAAATACCACGGGAAAAATACGAATGTATGATAGAGAATTTTTATGTTAAAAACGAAAATGGCACCCGGGTACCCCGTCATGCGGAAGAAGGTTAAACCAGTGGAGATGGCTACTTTCAGCAAAATAATGCCTCTTGGCCTAGTGCTCATAATGTAGAGGATTGGTTTCAGGAGCATGAAGAGTTTATTTTGCTTAGATGCCGCATCCCCGATAACACTGGTAACAAAAAAAAATGTAAATGTCAGCTATTTTGATAAATGTAAGTGTTCTAGACTAATTTGAGTGTGCTGATTCCAATCTGAACTCCAAATTTCTCTATCACGTCAGGATGTAAAGTTATTGCCATCCTGCTGTTTTTGTACCTTTAAACATTATACAGTAACTACTATAGTGATAACTTGTAATTTATTTAATTGTGATGCTAAATTCATGTTAAAATATTTTTAGGATCACCATGAATAGAAGTAAACGGGCTTGTATCAACCACCCAGACAACTTCCGTTATATCCGTGGACAATTTACACATCAGATTGAAACTAAATGAACTGGAGCTAATAGGCATGGGATGCTTTTATCTTAGTGGTAAAAGAACGTTCTTGGAAATTACAGATCTCCTCAGTATGTTGTGCTAGTAGGCAACATGCTTACAACTTACAGGCAAATGGACAGTAGAATGTCGCTGAAAATGCATTTTCTCCACAGTCATCTGGACTTCTTCCCGCTGGACTTAGGGGCTGCTAGCGAGGAACATGGTGAAAGATTTCATCAAGGAATTAATTTAATGGAGACACGATATCAAGGCCGTTTCGATCCAATTAAGATGGGTGATTTTTTGCTGGTTTCTGAACAGAAAAACTAATGCTAAGCATAAGCGCCAGAGTAAATATATATAACATTTTTGAATAAATGCTTTATCTTCGTCTACTGTATGGAATTTTTTTTTTATGAAATCTAAACTATGTTTAACACCATTTTAAATGTTTAAGTAAAATAATATTGCTTAAGTGTCAGTTGTGTAAAACAGTCTCATAATGTACAGATATAGGAGAGAAGGACGAGACACAAAAACCCTGGAATGCAATAAACAATAATTATTAATCAAAAAATAAAATAAATAAATCTAAATAAAAAGCTGACGTTTCGGATAGAGACTATCTTTTATCAAAGCAAAATGGATAATTCTCTAAAAGCAAAAAGAATATTAGAGAATTATCCCTAACTTCATGATAATTCTCTAATATTCTCTTTGCTTTTAGAGAATTATCCTTTTTGCTTTAATAAAAGATAGTCTTTATCCGAAACGTCAGCTTTTAATTTTGCTTTATTTATTTTATTTTTTAATTAAAAACTAATATTTAGTCTCATAATGTCAAATTTAAACATTGGTAGTTTCTATAACTCGAGATCCTGAAGTGATGGAGAAATTTGGAGTTCAGATTGGAATCAGCACACTCAAATTAGTCTAGAGCACCTACAGGGCGATTCAGAAAGGGAGGTCAAGAATGAAATATCATGTACAGTTGGTAGCGGGGAACAATATTTTTCCTATAAACATGAGTCCGGAAATGCATCCTTATAGAGATAATGCAACTTATACGAGGCGTGCGTACCCGGACGGCAATGGTAGGGACCATGTAAATTAGGATCTATGGGTCAGGTACGTTTCGGCGCGAGTACATGCGGATACATGAAGGTACGTTCACAAAGACGCGGTACATGCGAATACGTGCAGAAGCGGCATGGCGGTAGACAATCAGATTCATTCCGCGTCTGCCGCTTCTAAGCCTGATCTGAGATCGTTTGGAGTCAACTTTTTCCTATGCGGTACATGCGGCAAGAGCGGCAAGGTTGTCACGTGAATTCTTTCTACCAATCAGCGGTAATCTTCTTGAGAGCGCCAAAATTGAAGCTATCCTTGGACCGTGGGATAGCACCCGTCGAAAGCAGGCAAACCGGAGATAGACGTCGGCAGGTTTCTCCGTCAGTTTCTGTCGAGGGAGAGCAAGCTGATAACCGACGAGAAACATTATTAAACGGCCCTCAACTTGATGTAAGTGTCTTTCCTTCTTGCATATTCGTCCTAACGAGGATACAATTAGATTATTGATCTCATGTTAAAAATAACAAGCATGAATCTTGCCGGGAGTTCGAGCTCAGACATGCGAAAGGAATTTTCCCGCTTGGTCTGAATGGATTCGTCCAAGATAATAAAGGACGCCTCACGCTTCACTAGTTCGGCCAAGATATTTGTATTTTACCTGGATTGAATTTAGATGTAGTAAAATACGATAAGGTGAACTTGAATGCCTATTAGTAGTTGCATATCGACGCTATTAATATTTTCTCTCTCTGCCCGAATTTAAGAGCTGTTGCGCTCGGAATATTTGGAATAATGGAAATTAGCATTTAAAGCTTTTGCGCTTTGGAGTGTGCAATTTGTAATATTGTATTTTTGCTTATTGCTTCCGAACTTATATAGTCATATCAGGCTATCCACATACGTAAAGTCATTTTTGTGTATGTACGTTTTTGGATTGTCGTCATTAAGTTTACAGGAAGCCAAACGATTGCTTATTGTGACTTAATGAATTGCTTTATCTACGAACATAGATCAATGTCGCTCGATTGTCTACCGTATTTTGATGTTTGACTTTAACCGTATTACTATCTACTTATGAGAATTTGGTTGCTAGCTAATCCTGAAAGATTTATATGTTTTATTCAGTGATTAATAGTTGTCTTTTCTTTTTGCGAATTTTCAAGTAACCAGGAGAGTGTTTCGTCGGACGGGGAGTATCTGATTCAGTTTTCTGGAGTCTCAGTCCTTCTGTTCGGGTAAATAAAGATTTTATTCTTTAATAATAAAATTTATCCCTTACAACGTGATTATGGTTCCCTTTTTATGTGTAAGGGGGTATTCGAATATATAAATACGTTCATTTAGGGAGGGGGGGTATGAGAAATGTTACAAGAGTTACAAAGGGGAGGGAGGGATTAAAATTGTGTCATTTTAGTGAACGTATTTTGTGAATGATCCCTTAGAGCTTCGAATAGAGTCAACCCTACCATAATGTGGTTTCCAAATTATGCGGAACAAAAATTACGACAGTATTCCTGTAAAGCGGTATTTTTATACAAAGTGTCTCACCTAAAGTGAACAAATAGCCAAATTCTAAATTACAAATCTGACAGAGTATTTTCAATGAAAGAATTATTGTACTTTTATGTGAGGGGTTTTTTATGTGTATTCCATTTCCAAAAAAAACCCGATACCATTTCGAATATGAATTCAACTTTGAAATGTGCAGTGGAAATCCCTATTTTTAATGGTATTTTCAGATTGTACACAACATTTGATAACTGTTTTATTCTTGGTGTTATTTCAATTGATCCAACTGTTTAGGAGACAGAGGCACTGAAAATGTGATGTGTTTGGATTTAAAGAAAAGGCAGAAAATAGAAATTGCTCCTATCACAATGGATTATAAAATGGATAGCAATGTTTTAATTGGAACGTAACATTTTTACGGTAATGCAAAACAGTGATTGTACAATAAATGTTGTTATAATAAATTATTGAACAATTTGTTTTTCCCAAAGGCCTTTCCAAGATTACAAAATTTTATTACAAAGAAGCTATTGCATATGCTGTACATCTGTTTGGTTGGTCACAAGAGAAAGGTTAACTCATGAAGTTTTTTTTTTACTATGTCAATACACTTAAACATGTGTACATGAGAGACTGAGGTCGATTGAACAATAACTGAAAAATTATTTTCTCAAACGTGTCAAAAATATAAAAAAATACGATTTTACCTAAACTTTTATTACTAATAAAAATTTTTAATTTATTCACTTGAAAAAGAAAGGAAAGTAAGGGACACTAGAATTTACTATAGTCAGTTCTACAGACAAGTGCCTTAGTCATTGTGCCACCGCTTCGGTTATGCCATCGTTTTAATTAATGCAACTCTTTATGCATGTGAATGGCGTCATCATCTTTGATCTGGATTTTTTTTTTTAAAACGAAGGCGTATTCACTTAAACTTTTTTAGACGAGTTACTTTTACATGGCATCCAACATGTATTTAAAAGCCCATCAAAATTGGTGAAATGGGGATTGTCTTCTCCTTGTGAGAGCGGAAGTGTTAGATAGGGGACATTGGTATCAAGTCAAGAGACCTTAGGGTGCTCCATCTGTATCATATACATCACATAAATATTCTCAGTATTGGTAATGAGTCGCAATTAAAGATCGGCGAACTTGCCTAATCATTCACTCAGCATAGTCCCAAGTTATGATGCCAACAAATTCCGACTGGGCTGGTAAGGGTCCCACGCTTTTCCACTTTACAGTAATATCGTTTTCAGTTGATTGGACAGCTGAAGCTGATCAGTAATTTCCAGAATATTCCTTTCAGCGCATGCAGAAAACTGCTGAATTCTGGAAGCATGGTACAACTAGTAGAGGATGAAAATAAACTCCACAAACAAGTAGATCGGATAGGCGAACGAGACATATGGAAATTGATAGAGCAGGGCAACCCGTGTTGAGTACTAACAAGGGGAGGACAACCTCCGTCCCACCGACTTGGATGAGTTAAACATACAGGATGGGGGCCATCAAAAAGTAACTCATGTAAAAGGGTTTAGGTCAACACGCCTTCGTTTTTTTTAAAAAAAAGCGACCTCAAAAGAAAACCTAAAAAGAGCGATCTCAAAGATTGCAGCTTTTATACCTAAAGAGTTTGCACTAACAAGGCAAGTACACGAAGTTGTTCGAAAGCACTTGGAAGCGATGGGTTGCGCGGCGGCGGTAACGCTCTGGAAGCGAAAAGTTCAAAAAACATGGGAAGCAAAATCGTTAGCAGCGGTCGCCAAAGAATTGCAGTTAGAGCACTGTTTATTAAGCACAAACTTTAATTTTGCTATACAATTATTCGTCTCAAAATAATTTATAAGATGAGGTAAGCATACATGAATACTATTTTTATTTAAAATTATAAAGAACGGCGATACAAATCCCCTAACCAACGCAACGTATCGCTCGATATGACACCAACGACGGAAATTTTACGAAGATTACTGAATTAACTAATAAAATGAAATAATAAATTAAGGAAATGGTTATTAATTATTATACACTTTTTAACTGGAAGGCAATTAGCTAATTTTAATAATTTATTTTTAAAAACTAAGTTTGTTTAGAAACTTGAGAATCCATTAATTGTCGTCTGCTGTCTACTTCCATTGCTTTCATTAAGTCGATTCGTGCTTATTGGCTGAGTAGTGGAAGAAAGAAGTTCCGTCAAGCGCATTAATACACACACAGCACTTGAACTATGGCTCTAACAATGGAGTCTTTGTATGGTTGTGTGTGCTCAAATTTTTTTCGTTTCCGCGGTTTATTTTGAAAGAAAAAAAATTCGCATTTTCTTATTTTAAAAGGCATCAATAGTAGCTTCAGATGAGTAACATATTTCAATTTGGTGGGTATCTGTGAGGTACACGTTCGTGTAGTTCCCTTGAAAGTTTTTTATTTTGTCAAAAAAAATGATTTTGCCTGAAGTTTTATTGTTAGTAATATTTAATTTATTCAATTATAAAAAACATGGACTTAAGAGGAGACTCGAACTCGCAATTTTCGCCATCACTTCTATTGCAATGATTGCATGAGAGTAAATTTAACATGTGAGTATATGAGAGTTACATTAGTTCCACTTAACGACTTAGAATGGACACAAAGCACAGCAGAAACATAAAAGACAGTTACGATTCAGCTGCAGTAACAAGATTTCGCATTGACTACATTAATGCCCGAGTATTCCTTGTACTTTATAATGTGTTTTATAATAAAACTTGACTTGGCTATGTGTTTTACCTGCGATTTATCTTTTATGGATGCATTATTTAGAGTGATCATAAAATAACGTTACATGGATATCTGAAAAACTAAATCTT
The DNA here is from genome assembly GCA_023313115.1 of Rhysida immarginata. Taxonomy (NCBI): domain Eukaryota; kingdom Metazoa; phylum Arthropoda; class Chilopoda; order Scolopendromorpha; family Scolopendridae; genus Rhysida; species Rhysida immarginata. The sequence goes on from JAHWFO010074188.1 coordinate 40,134, forward strand.
ACTTTAAATTAAAATTAAATTATACTCATGGTATATGACGTGAGTCCCTTTAAATTTTCCAAGGATATGGAGAAATTCACCATTTCTACAGACGTCCAAAAGTCGTGCTCGTGTACATTTTTAACAAGCGATAAAATTTAACTGATTATTTGACTTTTCAAATTCGACAATCTAGGGAGAAATTTAATTATTCCGAAATTTCTCCCAGGATGGGCTTCTTCCCTTCTTGGTTTTCTACAGATCTCAAGTTATGCGTTAGGAATAAAAAAAGGGTTCACACGTGCTGAAAAAGGTAAGTTTACTATTACAGCAGACATCCACATGAAGTGCACGTGTGCCTCGAGCAATGTGTGCATGGTGCATTATACATTTTCAACAAATGATGCAATTTAATGTAACGTTAAAACAGGAACTTCCATTATATTTAGAGTCATCATAAAATAACATTACATGCATAGCTGAAAAACTAAATGTTACTTACCAGACACGTAACTTTTATTACGTCATAATAGTATCTTTCTTCTTCTGGAGTGAATCTTATTTGAATATCTGTTGACATTCCAGGATGAAGAAGTGATGAGACCTATTTAAATATAGCAGACAAAGGCATGAAAATTAAGAATAAAAAGTATTATAAACAAGAGCATCACTATCAAGCAACGTATTGTACAATAGAACCATGTTAAGCTAATCTTTACATTCAACTGATAGTAGCTTAAAATTTGGGAACCAAATACCACATTGCCCGTATTGCTCGAAAACTCTTCTTGATACATGTATAAACAGTTTATTTAATAACAAGAAATTAATCCCCCAAGGAGGGTATAGGAAAGAAACATAAATCATGAGTTCATCTATTTTTATCGTTTTTATCCGTACTTTTTAACTCTCCTTTTTTAATGAAAAAAAATTGCTTTTTTCAAACGTAGGATTTAGAAAATGGAAAAGAACTGGTTTCTTTCATTTCTCATCATTTCCAATAGAATGATATACGAAGTGCTACCCAAAATTTCCCAAAATTGTTTTATTCTGACCGAACCGTAACAGATACGAAATTTTGTCGATAGATGATGTTAGGGGTACGTCTCAGCTGTAATTGTGCCAAGCAGTGTCTTCCTATGTCCACGTGATTTTGAGTTTGAACTGTTTTTGTCACTCTTTGTGTTGGTCGTGTTGCGATTCTTGATATTAAAGCTGAAGAAAACTATTGCTGAAACCCACAGACTGTTAAAGGAGGCTTTTGGTGAACAAGCTTTAGGCCAAACCCAAACATTTGAGTGGTTTAAGCGTTTCAAAGGTAGTCGGAAAGACCACAAGCATCCTGATTCTGGTCGACCTAAAACAAGCACAACTGTGGAAATGATCACAAAAGTGCGTAACGTGATCGGAGAGGACCGAAGATGATGTTTGTGGTCGACTTGGACTGTCATACAAGACGTTTTGAGAATATTGAGGGAATACGTGAAACGCAAAAGGCCAGAGATGTAGAAGAAGAAATACTGGCTGCTCCAATACGGCAATGTTCCGGCGCACACATCGCTCGCTGTGAGGGACTTCCGCAACAAAAACAACAAGGCATATCAACTGTTTCTAATCTACGATTATTCTATTCTAGTCTAATATACATAAAATGAGCAGAGCTCTCTAATAAAGAAAAACAGAAAGTGAAAGGGAAAATCTAAAATGAACAAAGTAAACACAAGAAGAGACTTTAACCACTAGTCTCTCTCTGGGTCTCTCGGGTTCCCCTCTCTAGTCTCTGTCTGGGTCCCTGGCTTCACTGGGTCTGATTCAACACACTCCAGGGCCACAGATGCATTGGTCATCTCCGGTTTTGGTTGAATTTCCAATGGGCACAACAACTGGACTGGTCTTCTTATGGTGCTACCTGAAACGAGACGTAACAAAGAAGAACGAACATGTCCATCTCTCCCTACATGGATTTCTTTTATCAATCCCAACTACCAAGAGAGACGTGGAGTTTTTGATTCTTTTATAAGAACTATATCTCCAATTTTAATCGAACTTTGATACTTTGGTATTTTATTCATAAAGGCATGGAGTAAACTCTATTAAATATTCGTTCTTTCATCGTTTCCAAAAATGGTCCAGCAGCTTCTGTTTATATTTCCATTGATTCGTGATCGAATCCGTAGAGTTTATCATTTTTGGGATTTTGAATTGAAGGAAGTGTAATCAATATTTATCCAATCAAAAAATGAGCTGGAGTTAAATGATTCTTGTAGAGTATTGTAGAGTATGATTCTTGTAGAGTATTGTAGAGTATTCTTGTAGAGTATGATCCAATACTTAGATATTGTTTATGGTCTTGAATTTACAATTGCTTCTATTTCTGTTAATAAAGTGGTTTACTCTTCGAATTCCAAGTAAGCTTTCCCAAGTATTTTTCTTAAACATGATTTGACCGTTCCAACAAGTCTTTCCCAATAACCTCCCCACCATGGGGCTCTTTCAATTATGAATGTCCACTGAATTTGATTCTTTGTTATATATAATTGCACATTTGATCCTTTTATGACAGACATCAACTTTTGAATTTCTTTATCCGCTCTTATAAAAGTTTTACCATTGTCTAAATAAATAACTGATGATATGCCCTGTCGAGCAACCATTCTTCTCAAACATAACAGAAACGATTCTGTCGACGTTGACGAGATTAATTCAAGATGTACTGCTCTTGTTGTAGTACATGTAAAAAGTGCAATATATGCCTTTCTATCCTCCTTTGTTGTTAAGGGGCCTGCAAAATCAACTCCTACTTTGTCAAAGGCTTTGGTTGGTATTACTCTGTCCTTTGGTAAGGGTGCCATTTCCACTTGTATAGGTTTTGTTTTAAATCTTTTACATATAGGACATTTATCAATGATATTTTTGCATATCCGTCTTGCCTTTGACGTCCAATATCTTTCTCTAAATTGGGTTAAAGTAGCTGTTACTCCTCCATGTGCTACTCTTTCATGGCAATCTTTGATTAACAATTAACTCTTTCATACAAAATGCTGATTTGATGGTATTATTTTGGATGTCGTACATTTTCCGGCAAGTCAGCTAGAGTTAGTCTACCTCCTACTCTGATAATATTATTATCGTCCAGGAACGGTTTCAAGTTATTTATTTTTGAATCTGTCATTAGCTGATTTCTTTCTTTTAAACTTTTCTTTTCTTCCCAATAAGTTTCGTCTTGAATGAATTTGATCCAATAAAGTTCAACTGTATGTGGTGTATAATAACAGTTTACAGTTTTACCTTCTGTGTTCACTATTTCTATTAGTTGTTCTTGTTCTCTAATATTTTCTGCATATTTTTCAAATAGTGTAGGTTGTTTAAGGATCTTATTTGTTTATTTTCTGCCAAAGATTCCTTATTTTCGTTCCCGGGAAATTGAACTTCATATCTCTCTCCGTTCCATCTTATGTTTTGCTTGAATTCGTTTAATATTTTTGAATTTGTGATTTCATCTTCGTTTTCCAATTTTTTGTCTATTTCATCTAAATTCCAAATATTTGTTTGTATTTCATTAACCTTCTCTATCTGTACCTTCTGTACTGATACTGATTTCACATGAGAACATACATTGTCATATGATCCGGAAATACAACACCCATACAATGTTTTCATTGCGACCAAGTTTTCTGTTATTAGTTCTATTTCACCAGAAAAACTATGACAATATAAATCTGATCTTATCAATACTTCAGGTTGTTCATTGACATGGTTGTGTTTTGTTGACAGTTGTATTCCCTTTGTTTTTAAGGTTTCGCTTATATACTGATCAGGTAACTTCACTGCTGTTGTTGAAATGGTCGGTACTGTCAATGCATTTAAATTTATATTTTATAAAATGAAATTCACCATTCGTAGTTTTGTTTTCTTTGGTTGTATCTGATTAAATGTATGTAATAATACATTTTCTTCACCAAGTGCTTCCAATTTCAGTTAGTTTCCTATCTCTTCAGATATAAAAGAATGTTCGCTACCCCTATCTAAGAAACAAGTTACGTTTTGTGAGCATTCCTTTCCTTTTGCTTTTCCTACAACTATTTGCAAGAAAATTTTTAAATCTTTATGTTCCTTACTGACAGTGCTGTTTCATTTTCTTCCTTATCATTGGGTGTTTGACTTACTTTATAACATTTAAATATTTCGTTATGGTATCCATTGTATTTGTTGCATTTATTTTTTTCTTCTATACAGTCTCGTGACATGTGACCCTGTTTTATGTAGTTAAAACAACGCCCTTTTGTTTTGAAGAACTGTCGTTTTTCTTCTTCCGTAAAATGACAATTTGAACATACATGCATTTTTGAATTGCAAAACAAGCACTCGTTTACTGCTAACGTTAACGTAGAAGCCGAATACGGTTTAGTTTTATTATGAATCATTGAGCTCTGTTTTTTGTTGACTTTATATTTTTCTTCTGCTTCTTGAACATTTACCTGCATCAGATACAAAGTTTTTTTCTCTGTATGTTATTTCTTTCCTTAAAAATTCCAATAACTCACAGGCCTTCCAGGGTTTTTCATCTACTGTACGACTAAATTATAATATTATTTCATCCGGTATCGCCTGTATTAATAACGGACAGAGCATTTTATCTTATGTATCAGTAGATACGTTTAAATTTTCTAAGCTTCTTACATGCAGCTCAACATAGTCATATAGCCGTCTCAATCCCTTAACATTATATATATCTTTCACGGGTCTTAGTTTCAAAAGAGCAGACATATTAGCACTTTCTAATATATCTGTTTTTCCATATCGTGTTTTAATAATGTCTACTGCAGTTTTATAATTTTCGTTACTGATTGCTAATCCAGAAATAACACTGGCAGCATCATATGTTACTAAGGTTTTTAGATATACTAATTTATCAGCATCATTTATCATTGAATTTTTGTGTATAGGGTAAGGGGGGGGGTAAAATGGTTCGGTGGGTAATGTGGATCAAGTTAAGGTTTCGTTCGTATAAAACTGAAACTATTTTAGTTAAGCTAATCGACACTAAGGGGCAGTGAACTGCCCTTCCTCGATGTGCTGTGGACCCCGGAAATGCGGCCATGCGGTCGCTCAGATAACGAGAAAAAATTCCAACGCTGGAAAGGACACGATCAGCTCTCGCTTGCCAGGCGTCCCCTCTAAGCTGACGGTAAGTTATTATAATGATTTGTAAACTTAAAAACATGTAATAACCACCGTATAGATAAGAAATCAGAGGTGGTGTGGTAAATTTTACGATGGCACCTTGCTTGGTTCGTTAGCTTTTCGGGTTTTTTTTTTCAGTGCGAGTTAATTAGGAGGGGGCGAGTTGGGGTAAAATGGACCGGAGGTTGGGGGGTAAAGTGGATCATATTAATATTGTATGTTTTTTTAAAGTAAAAACGTACGAGATGCAGGATGATCTGTTTGTTTATTACAGGTGCCTAAGAATAATTATTAAATATTCACTGAAAATGTTGAGCATAAAATGTTGAGTTATTATAAGCAGGCAATCAATCAGTGGGTTTTTTCACATCCATCCAGAACCGTACAAAAGGGAGATTTTGGTACAATTTTTGCTAATGCATGGGAAAAATCCAGTTCTGTCTCTAACGCAATTTCTGGATTTAGGGCAACAGGAGTGTTTCCAATAAACAGATTGGCCATTTCTGATGATAAATTGAGTAAGAGCTCTGAAACGACCTCTGCTGCTAGTGTTCCATCTCAGCCTGTTGTTCAACGCAGTGATGCAGACCATGTCGATGAATCTGAAAACGGCCAACCTGAAACAGTGAAGACTGCACTTCCTTCACCAGCTAAAAGAAGACAAACCCCCAGGAACAAAAGAACAAAACAAACACCAGCCATTTTGACCACTCCAAATCATTTAAGATCTCTCAAGCAGCCAAGCGAAGAACGAACTGACCATCCAGGCACGACAGCCAAACAACCTCCCAAAAAATCAAACAAGAAAAGAAAATGGTCTCCATCAGAAGATGCTGTTGATACTGATGAATCAAACAATTGTGGCCTTTGTGGGAAGAACTTCTACGAGCCGACAACAAGCAAATTCAAACAGTGGATTCAATGTACTAGTTGTAAAGTATGGTACCATGAGCTGTGTGTTGGTATGAGTGGCAAATGTACTTTTATCTGTGGGAAATGTCAATAAAATCAAATAAAGCATACTTTAAATGTGTAACTGTAGTGAATATCCATATTTTCTTTAGTGATCCACTTTACCTCCATTCTATTTTTAAGTTTTAATAGAAGCAAGGAATACTGCTTTTTGTGTCTTATTTATGTGAATTTATTTTAGAGCAGAGTAACTATGGTAACATAACAATAAAACGATTTATGAGATTGCAACAATAGAATATTTATAGCTGCTGATTGCTTAAGTTTGAATCTAATAGAATTTATGCTTATCACAACAGGGTCAACAATTTTATTTTTATAAAAAAACCTTTTCACATTTCAGTTCTCAATTTCTGTACACGTATATTTCTGGACTGTATGTCGAACATAGTAATATTGCTGAGCATGTTTATAGCAAAGTTTTTTTCTAATTACTTGTTATCTGTGAACTGATCCATTTTACCCCCACCTACCCTACCGTTTTCAAATTGCGACCAAAAATTTGTCCATTGTTTCAAGTTTTGGTAATTTGGCAAATTGATTTCTTGTCTCATTTGGAAGATTTATTTGTTGATTATTATTATCATTTGACGAGTATTTTACCCTAGAAAAAATTACGGGATTACCAACTTTACATTAGACAAATTTCATAACATGTTAATAAAGTAGACAAAAATATAAAAAATTACTTTAAAAATTAATAAGATACCCAATTTAGATTAAAAAAAAAAATTCTATTTATTTCAACACCGTTTGATCACATTTTTGGTAAAATATTTTATCTCCATAATATGGTAATAATTGCCCTTGCACATTCGGTTGTG
>JAHWFO010074188.1:72092-90300 GCA_023313115.1 Rhysida immarginata
TTTTTTTAATCTAAATTGGGTATCTTATTAATTTTTAAAGTAATTTTTTATAGTTTTGTCTACTTTATTAACATGTTATGAAATTTGTCTAATGTAAAGTTGGTAATCCCGTGATTTTTTTACGGGTAAAATACTCGTTTATTAATAATGAGCATAAAATGACGATGCAGTCACAGATCATAAATAAGGCAGCGTCTATTGAGGAGGAAAAGGGGTCACACGTGTCTCCCTTCAACTCCCTATGAATCATCCAGACGACTAGCAAAAAATTATGTGCCTGGAAAGGGAAGAGAAAGAACGAGTATTGGTCAGAGAAACTCTGAAGCTAAAATAGAAAAATCTATACGGGCATTGGAAACATCTGATGAACGCGAGTTTCGAATACAGCAAGAGGGTATAAGAGCTTCTACGTCAAGGCCAAGAAAAACTTGGTTCTAAAGCATCCTGTGATGTTCCCCGGTGATAAATATGGATATCGAGAGGTAAATAATGTCCCGGTATATCACCTAGAATTCCGGTTTTTCGATTTTTTCTTAAATATAGTTAAGGCTCAATGTGTAAAAATGCAGAGAATTCCTCTTATACAGGCTTTTCTTTAACTGAGAGTTCTTGGTACTTAACAAATTCTTGAAAATCTTTAAATATGAAAAGTGACTAGAGATAATGGAGAGTTAGCAGATTATTGAGAAAGAGTGGAAAGGCGACTGAGGAGCACTCCTTTAGTCCCGTGTTGTATTGAACAAATGGTAAACATGTAAATAGAAGAATCGGCGACTGCTAGACTAGACAAAGTGATTAATGGTCAAGTTTTGCTTCAAGAATGGTCATTTAGAAAAATTTTTTTTCGAATTTTCATTATAAATTTTTACTGAATTAATTCTATGCGTTTTTGTGTGTTTATTTTTAAGATATTGCAAAATTGAATGATAAAAACAGTCCGACCCACCCAGGGGTTGGCACCTAGCTTATTTCGTAGCATAGCAGATCCAAAAATTTCATAAAAATACGTTGGGCCATAATTCTTTGTAAATGGGAATATTTTGGAAACTGAGATCCTGAGAATGCGATGATTGAACGTTCGTTTCCAAGAATTATTAATAATGATCATAAAATGATGATGCAGTGACAGGACATAAATAAGGCAGCATCTATTGAGGAGGAAAAGGAGTCATACGTGTCTCCCTTGAGCTCCTTATCAAACGTATGTGGCAATCATCTGTGTCTGGAAAGTAAAGAGAAAAAACGAGTATTGTCAGAAAAAGTGTGCAACTAAAAGAGAAAAGGCTATACGGACTTTAGAAACATCTGAACAAAGGGAGGTTCGAATGGAGCAAGAGGGTATACGAGCTTCTACGTCAAGGGCATGAAAAAGTTGGATCGAAAGTATCCAGTGATGTTCTGCAGTGGTGAAGATGGAAATTGTTTTAATCTGAGGCAAGTCAAGAAGAGTTTAAATAAAGTCCCGGTATATCACCTAGAATTCCTGTTTTTCGGATTTTTCGTAGAGTGGATAGTTCTTTCGCTCTGTGTTGTATTGATTGAGTTATTTAACCAATTTGGTGTTATAATTTAACTTTTTGAGATTGTTTTGTTTTCCTACAAGTGTAATTATCCCGGGCAACGCCGGGTCCTCTGCTAGTTCTTTATACATTTGAGCAAATAAAAGTTCTTTAATTTGTAGGCATTCTCACATTCCTAATGTTAAACGAACTGAGCCTCAATTGCTGAAGTTTTCTGTGTAAGCATGTATTATTTTTCTCATATTCTATTACTAAAGTGTTTCTATGTTTTCATCTACCATTGAAGCAAGCGATTAGCCACGGGCAATTAGCAATATGTCTCACAGTAATTAGTTCTGATTAAGGTGTTGGTTGACATATTTCACGGTATATTTTAGTATTGAAAGTTTCCAACGGTAACTTATAATACCATTAAAACATTTACTACTAACCAATCCTTACTACCGTTAATTACTCGTTATACTCACTCATTACACGTAGTTACGAGCTGTTTGATATATTACATTCACATGCCAAAAGTCATGGAATAGCTCCAAAAGCGTGTGGGACCTCCTCTAACCCGGCGAAGTGCCACAGTGCGACGTGGCACTGATTCCACAAGTCGGTGGAAGACATCAGAAGACATTGCCAACCATTCCGACTGGAGAGCTTCCAACAGTCGGCAATTATGGAGCCAGCATAGGCTTGCAGAGTGCATGCTTGACAACTTGGGTCCATGGCCTTCATGGGGTCTGCGCCACACTCAAGGCCTACAATCAGCTCGTATCAGCTGGAATCGAGACTCATCAGACCATGCCAGGTCACACGTTTCCAGTTTTCAAGTGTCCAGTCGACGTGTTCATGGGCCCAGGGGGTCTAGGCTGAGCTCATCGACAAGCTGTCGATCTCGACAAAACTCTAATTGTCGACAAGTGGCCTAGTCGATCATAAGGTATCTATCCCGAGACTTAGTACTAGCACGAACCACTCGACATGTAAGTGTAGATACGATCTCTGGTCGAGATGCATCTGGGTTCGATGCTATCGACTGCTATCGGCTAACAAACAATAGAAATAAAGTGTATACCATCATCCTGGTTAAAATCTGATGTCATCTGGCGTAGTTTCAGTTGCCTGTTAGTAGTGACCATCCTATTCAGACGACGTTGGTCCCGTTCATTGAGGTGTGGTCGACCACTGCGTTGTTCATGGTGGAAGGTAATGCCGTCAAGTTGGTACTCTCGATAGAGTTTTGAAACTGTGCACCATGGGATGTTGAATTCTTTAGCCACCACCGATATTGAATGACTCATGCGTTATGCTCCACATACTAAGTCACGTTCGAACTCGGATAACTCTCTTCGTGTAGCCATTGTCACAATGAACACCTCACCCCTTACTCATGACAGTGTAACTAAACCTACTGATATTGATTTGCATATTTACACTGTTTGCACATGATGCTACTGCCACTTGAAAAACAGTCCACTGCTTTCCCAAGACTTTTGGCATGTGAGTGTAGACGCCATATATTAGCATTGAAAGTTAAGACGGTACCATATGGTACCATTCAAACACGTACTACTAAACAATTCCCACTATCATTATTTACGCGATATGTTCATTCATGTGAGTCCTTACAAGTTGTTTAATATATTACATGCCATATCTTAGCATCGCAAGTTCCAATGATACCGTATGGTACCATTGTAACATGTACCATCTACTATCACTAGTTATTATTATATATTCGTTCATGACACGTCGTGACGATTTGTTTGATATATTACATGCCATATCTGGTTATTGGAAAATTTTAAGGGGGTATCTCGTACCATTAGAGCACGTGCTATTGTACCTACCGTAAAAACTTTAATAAAGGCTGGGTATTCAAATAAACGCCGGTCTCGATTATAATTCCGGCGTTTTTTGTTCCCATTTCTTGGGAATAGCGCTTAACGCCCGGTCTTAAATAAACGCCAGGTCTCAATTAATCGCTGGGAGGGTCAGGACCATTGTGACAAATAGATGCCTGGGCCTCTATTCAAGGATTTACGGTATTCCGGTTATCTCACCTTCTAACTTGTTCGTGCTCTGTCCCATATTAATGGATTGGTGAAAAAGTTAATTCGTTTTTAAGTTATCGTTATAAATAATAAGCTGCCTACGAATAAAAAAATTCTGTGTGTTTAGAGACTGATCTCCGCTTTCAATAATCGTCAATCACGTGCATCCTGCACGCGCAGCATCTCAACAACGTTTAGAACACGCGCAGAGCCGAACCGAAGTGTTTTCCCCAAAGCAAGGATAATTCGCGTCTTCTAGCTATTCACTACACGCACTCTCCCCATTCTAACGCAAAGCATTGTTGGAATTGTGTCTACAGACGGATGGACGGACAGCTGGACAAACCGATAACATAAGCACTTTTCTACAAAAATGTGCTAATAAACACAATGCCAAGAGGTACAAGACTAACTGATTATGAAAAAGAATAAATATCCACAATAAATAATCCTGGGCAGTCAATAAGGGCTATTGCCAAAGCCCTTAATCGCGCTATCAGTGTTGTGATAAAGTATCGTACGTTAAAACCACGACATAGTACAAATAAATTACCTGGCCGACCAGAAAAGCCTACTCTAAAGCAAAGAAGAACCACTTCCCGGATGTTAAAAGAAGGATCTACATCACGGCGAGCTGTAGCAAGTCAGACAGATATTGGAGTCTTACAAGACTTGTTCATCGTGTTGTTAAAAATTTGAAAACACTAAAGTACAAAAAAAAATACACTAAACGCCATTGAAAGTGTGCCACAAACTGAAGTGATTCCAGTGGGCTAAAGAGCACATGCACGGGGTTCATTAGTGATGAAAAAAAAAAAGTGAAATTTGGATGGTCCAGATGGTTGGGCACACTACTGGCATGACATCAGGGCTGATGAAAACATCTTTTCCAAACGACAAGCAAGGGGTGGGGTGCTAATAATTCTTTAATTGTGTGGGGTGCATTTTCATTCAAGGGCAAAACAAATTTAGCCTTTCCAAAACGTAGACTTAATGCCATTGCCTATCAAACTTTACTCCAAGAAAAATTGCTACCTTTTGCAGAGGTGATGGGGCACATTCTTTGAATTTCAACAGGACAATGCACCTATTCACAATGCCAAACGACTTGGCAGTGGTTTATGAACAATGGTGTTCAAGTGATGGATTAGCCTATCCTTTCACCGGATTTGAACCCAACGGAATGTCTAGGTTATGTTAGCAGGTGCTGTGTATGCTGGTGGCAAGTTGTACAATTATAAGCTCAATTGCAAGCTACAATCCTTTCCAACTGAGAAAATATTTAGCAAACACTGTCTCAACGTTTAATAACACACTCCCTGATCGTATTTACAAAGTTATTGCAAAACAGGGAAATTTTTCGGTTATTAAATCAAACGTGTTTATAAATATTAGCCAGTGAATTCCTAAAACCCTCAGAAATGTTTAAAATGATTTTTTTTATGAATTGGGATCCAGGGCCTGTATGGGCTGACGCCGACGAGTTGCGTCTCTGGATGGACCTGGATTCACGACTGCTGTATGATGGTCGCATCAGCCGGGGGGTGAAGATTGTCTATCACTGATGGTCACCCATCCAGTATCTAGCCATGCCTGATGTAGCATAACTTTACAGAAGTTTTGTTCAGTGAAAGCCCACCAGGCCACGGCCTCCCCCTTCTGTTTTTTGACGTTTAATTTTTTTTAAAGTAGCCACTAGTTGTCCAGAAATTGGCATTTTGATAGCGTGTTTATAATTATGAGACACACTTTATATTTCTAATGCCCCCTTTCTTGTACACAACACTGGCATCGCCGAAGCATTGACTCTCGCACCCGTTGAAAGAAAGAACACAACACAAGCATCGCCATGTGTGTGGAAGTTACAGGCGTCAACAATCCGTGAAAGAAGAACATCGACCTGCAGGCGTGGCATACACTGGTTTCTTCACAAGAAGTCTAGCGGAATAAGATCTGGCGGTCTTGCTGGCCATGGGCATGACCTTCATATAGGGAGAGTCCCAGTGTTTCACAATTTGTCCCAGTGTCCCGAAAACATTTATTCGGGACGTTAATTGTCCCGGTATTTCATTGTTAAAATTGTTTGCATCTTAAAAATAAAATATATAAAATAAATATTTAAAGCACACACTTTCACCTGTGTAAAAAGTGCAGTAAAAAGTAAAAAATCTATTATTTTTTTTTTAAAAAAGGTAAAAAGATCCTATATTTGGCCGAAGTGGCCTCTTTGACTCGGTTTTGTAGTAAGTGAGAAGCTTCCAAAATTTAAAGTATTTGTATCCTCTTTCAGGTCTATTCTATGTTTTTAACATTTTTGCCTGCTTACTTTTAAGTAGTATTTTCATTATGTAATATTTTCATTAGTTTATTTCATTATGTAGTATTTTCTTTTTAAAATTTAATATTAAACGCGGCACCACACTTTTATTTTTTTTAAGTTAGATTTTTTACTTTTTACTGCACTTTTTAAGGTGAAAGTGTGTGCTTTAAAAATTTTATTTTATATATTTTATTTTATTCTATTTAGTCTATATTTAAGCTTTTACAATACATTACGTTAGCTAATCATAAACAATCCTCTCCACAAAGACGTCACAATCAACAACTTTCCTAGCATTGATGACCAAATTAACAACAATCACATAAGACAATGACCAACGATAACAATAAACAACAATATAGGTAGTCGTTACGTCATGATTGCACTGTATATATATTAAACTTAAATATTAAATAACTTATGAATAAATGAAAGACTAGTGAAACTAACGATTGAAACATGCATTGTCATCGAAAAAACGCCATTGGGAAAAGTTTTAGAGCTGTAGGTAGTCAGGAAGTGAGCAAAATACTGATTACAAAATTTACGCAAAAAACACACAAACAAGCGAAGTTCAATAAAAGTGTGTAAAAAAGAAAAACCTGATTAAATTGTTTTTGACTGAGACCAACGCTAGTGAGACCAACGCATACACACTTCTCTGCATGGCACGGAGGGGAGCAACCGAGAGATTACTGCTTGATCTAGCAAGAAAAAAAATATAGTGCTTACTTCGCGTCAGCTGACGCAGATTTGAGATTACTGCTTGTTGCCACAAGATCGACAAAAACAGTCGAGCTCGAAAGAAATTACTGCTTGTGTTTTCATAATCAGATAAATGTATGAATAAAAATGGTCACTTAATGATTTTGTTAACAAACGCGTTTCTAGCCATGATCATATTCATGTATAGGTCCATTCATGTAGCATGCTTAGCATTCTGTAGTAAAACTTTCAGCTGATGCATCATACACGTGCTTTTATGCTAGGCTAGTGTTTTTTTATTACCCAGATTTTACCAGGATTTGTCTCTGGTAGCTCTCGAATCGCTCGGAATTTTTACAGATACGAATTTTACATTGCCAGATTCAATATGGCGTTGTCCACGATGCAAATTAAAATAAAAACTTAATCTTAGTAGAATAAAAGTGCGTGGCGCCTGTAAGCAAAAAATTAAAAAAGAAGGCTTACAAATTAAAAATATTTAACGTTGTGCTTATTTCTCAGGTTACTTTTTAAGTGTCCCAGTTTTTTGTTCTGAAAATCTGGGATCCCTAGCCTACTTCATATCACTGAAACAAGTGTAGCGCCGCACTGATGCGAGATACGACACACATTGCTGAATAAAAAATGTTTGCTTTGGTACCCTAAATCTACCTTATTTTCTGTAACACAAGTTTTGAATCACCCTTTGTTATAATAGTTCTTCGTATATTAATAACTTAAAAGTTAAAATTAAGAATGCAAAGCAATTAATGTGCTGTATAATAAATGCAAACATATACCCGCTATTCACTTGAAAAAAAGCTTACTGACTATTAACTTTTTTTACCTGAGAAATTATCTTGAACCATTTCGTCAAAGGCACTGAAATATAAATTTTCTGGGCAATAGTTGAGATATTAGTCACACGAAATGTTTTTATATATTCCTTACGAGGTCGAAAACACTCAAAGCAAATAGCGCCAGGAGATATTTCGATATTCTCAGTGCAGCTGCTATGTCTTTTCAAGGCTAATCCTGCAAACACAGCACCCCAAAAGCGAAGAATTTGGATTTAGCAACGGAGATGTATATTAAATCTCTCAAGATAAATACCTTTATAATTAGTAATTACTGGTTGAAGAAACCTCGATGCTATCCTCTTCTACTTCGACAAACCAAGGCTCTTCCCTTTCTTTCAAAGTTTTGCCACTGTCAGCCATTCCTTAGCTATTATCTTACAGTTTTACTGTCTCCATCGATTTAAAAGCCTAACTACAAGTTACGATCTAAAATCGTTAAATTGTAAACCTAAGAAACTTCTAATTTTACTTAAGTTCAACATCAACGTAACAATGAGAGACGAGACCACTATATGACTATATGTAATTGTTGTTAAATTTATCTGTTTACAGCAATTATTTATTACTGATCATTGTTGTAGTACAACCTGAAAGTGTTCAAAATCTGGATGCTTGTCTACTTAAAGAAAGGGTAGATCATCCGCTGACTTTAAATCTTACCATTTTTACTTAATGATTACCATTTTCCTACAGTTCAAAAGAATGAGGAAATGGGTATTATGTCCACACAAGTGAACCTTTTGGGTTAATTTTCACTATCTGGAACAATCGCAAACTGTTAATTAGCGAAAAAAAGATGGCGAAAAACGCAAAACGAAGTCTTGGCTTTCTCTGTATTTTTGGGAAACCAAGCAGCTGCTCCCCTGTGACCAAAACAGGATGAGGTATGTTTAGTTAGGTAAACCCCGGAGGGGGGAGATCGGAACTGTAAACAGTGACCAATGAGGCCCGCAGGGCCGAGAGTTATGCGAGGCGCAAAGCTCCGAGAGTAGTACGAGGGTGGGCTGAAAAGTAATGCCTCCATGGCTGTAACTTTTTTATTTTCTAACCGATTTTCAAAATTCTTTTTGTATCTGATACTCACATTTCTCCTCTATGTAATGCACTATTAACTTTCCGACATAGTCCCCATCCCTTTCCACGCATTGTACCAACGCGTGACTAGCCGGGTGAACCCGTCGGAGGGGAATTCCGGGGTTGTTGTCGACACCAAGACCGAACGGCAGGTTTCACCTCGTCGTCAGAACGCAACTCATGCCCCTTAAGGTGCTCTTTCCTCTTTGGGAAGTGGTGAAAGTCGCAAGGTGCAAAGTCTTTCATTTTTGAACTGCAGTTTTTCATCTTTGAACTGTAGGCGCTGCAACCCCCTCTGATGTGTGGCGATCGTGTGCGGACGGGCGTTATCGTGCTGCAGAAGAGAATCCAAAGCTGCCATTCAATCCTCGTGTCGACGACAACCCCGGAATTCCACTCCGACGGGAAAGGGATGGGGACTATGTCGAAAAGTGAATAGTGCATTACATAGAGGAGAAATGTGAATATCAGATACAAAAAGAATTTTGAAAATCGGTTAAAAAATAAAAAAGTTACATTACTTTTCAGCCCACCCTCCATAAGATAGTGAAAAATCAACCAACAATGATATTTGGAGAAGAGAGGAAAAATATACGGGGCTGTGTTGGGACAGGACCGCTAGTTAAGTCGTAGAATACGTTTTGTGACTACAAGGCGAATACTAATTTTGTACAATACAATTTAAGGAACTTAATTTTTCACATATAATGTTCAAACAACGAATATACTTACAATATGTCATAAATTTTTTACCAGACTCAGTATTTTTAACCAAACCTTAATTATGAGGTATTCTCAACTTACAAATCACTGGTCTATGATAAGAGAGATATGATACAAATGGCAACAGGCTAGAATCAATATTTCGCGCAAACTCCAAATCTATAGTACTGCCACCCAATGTAGTAGGTGATACGAAGGGCATGTAATCTAAATTAAAACTTTTCTTCATAAAGCTAAGAGCGTGTAAATTTAATGTAGCATCTACATTAAGTCGCCAACTGTCATAATTGGCACATCAGTGTCCACCTCCATGTTGTCACTGATTTCTCTAGTTGTTGGTGAATATTTCATCATCGCACTGAACTACAACATTGCCATATCAGATATCGACACATTAGGATGAATATAAATAGTGCCTTGTATAAATCTCACTACACTTTAAATCACATAAATATTACCCATACCAGCGTCAATCAGTCCTTTATAGTTTGACCAGACTATAAACCAGTTTGACCAGTATAGGTTCACATTCGGTTAAAGAGTTAATATTTCTGAAAATCGGAACACCGCCTGCTCTTCTACAGTATATGATCCCATGTTTATAATTTACTAGAAGAGGTACCCGGCGTTGCCCGGGATAATTACACTTGCACAAACTTTTCCTTTCATTGTTAGTCATGAGATATTGATTGTTGGTCCATGCAGAGCGTTTGTGAATTGCGTGTTGATACCATTGTTGATACCTATTGTTGTACAAACTTTGCCTTGCATTGTTGGTCATGAGATATTTCTCATTAATATGCCTTGCCATAACCATGAATATCGATTTTTTATCGATATTTATTATTTTTCCGAAATCTGAGGTAGACAGTGACCTTCCTCATGCTATGAAGGTCATGTATGCGAAATTTTATCAAGATCGGAATAAAACTGTAGATTTGTATAAAAAACGTACACACAGATCCACAGACCCACACACAGACCCACAGACCCACAGACGCACAGACCCACAAACATCCTTCTTTATATATATAGATAACATCATGTTTATAACTTATAGCACCATGTTTCGTGAGTGAATTGGATTTCCAAAATATGTACAGATTCACCTGGTTTCATCCAAAATTACAATTATAAACGTAGGGGAAAATTTTCTAAATAGAAAATTACTTCCTCCAATTTAAATTTCATCAATTTAACCCCACATATAAAAATAAATTAAAAAAGAAAATGAGTAAAACATAAATAACCAAGAATTAATTTAATGAGTCTAAAAACTCCAAAAACATTAAATACTCAATTTAAATTTATGGAAACATTCATTAGAATCCAAAATTATTTACAATTTCATTTAAATTCATTAAGAAACCTAAAACATTTATAATTAAGGCCTAAAACTTTTTTTTATAATTTAAAAATTGTTAGAATAAATTCCCTTACCCCATTGAAATAATGACATTTAACTGGTAATGGTTTATTGCACATGCGGGTCACATGCACGTCAAATGTAACCATTACTGCTCATTTGTTGCATTTCATTCGAAAGCAGTTAATGTCACGGAAAAATGTCTCCGAAAATTGGGCCTTACTGGGAAGGGTACAATTAATGCCCCTTGCAACGCTTTATTTATTTTAGCACAGAGAAATAATTTTTAATCTGCTATTGTTGTCAATCAAACTGTATTTGTTAAGTTAAAATAATTGTTCATTTTCAATGCTGTGTTTGCAAATAACATGTCGGAACAGTTCAATTTCAACGCGAAAGGTCCACCTGTTTCTCTAAAGGTACGGCCACACAGAGCGCTACGCGACGGATCCTATTTTCGCTCCGATTTGTATACAAGTTTGTTTATTTCATTGCTTCTTTGAAGATTTACGTAAAGAAACAATGTTTATTACAATTATAATTATGCCAATTTTTTTTTCTTTCATAGTATTTCGGAACGATATGTACTGAGGCTTTACAATGCCAAATATTAAGATAAAGGAATAACTTGCTTTGGTTTTTGTTCCTGAAGTATATTTTGAAAAATACAAGAATTAACGATGAAACTAGATAGTTTGCTATCTATGTAAAGCCATTATTGTTTATTCTTTTGTATTTATTTTCTCAGAAAGGCCATAATCGTAGCATAGTCACATGATTGAAATGACCGAAAGCAAAAAATGGCGTTTCTAGAGCAAATGAATATATTTAATTTTGGAAAAAAAAATTATATAGTTAAATAAATACAAATGCATAATTCATTAAAAGAAGTGGCTTCACATAAACAGCAAACCAAGGAGATTGGAAAATATACTTTGAAAAAGAAGGAACAAAAATCAAAACAATTAATATATGGTATTTTAAAGCCTCTGTCCAAATCGTTCCAAAATAACTATGAATAAAAAACATATTGCATAATTATACCGTAGTTATATCGTAATATTTATCCTCTCTTTACGTAAATCTTCAAATAAGCAATAAAACAAAAGGAGTTTAAACAAATCGGAGCGAATATAGCATCCGTCGCATCGGCTCGGTATGGCTGTAATTTTAGCTGCAGGCGAGAAACACATCACCATTGCTGGTCTACTGCGCATGGCCATCCAAGTCGGACGTTTTGGACGTCCAGAAAATATTTTCGCAAATAAAACGTCCAGAACGTCCCGTCTGTAGCGTCCGCAGCTCAGTGTGGTCACTTACATAGAGAATAAACCATTAAGGAATGGCATAACCAAGTACCGAAAGGTTAAACTAAACCATTCGCGGAACTATATTTTTAAAAAGCCCTACGTTAACATTGTAAGTTTCTAATGGGCCATAAAGATACCATTACACCACGTACCTTTGAAACAATGTGGACTATCATTAATTTTACGTGATGTTCATTCAAGTCATTTTATATATCACATGCCATATTTTCGCATTGAAATTCCAATGAACCATAATGGTTCCACTAAACCAGGTTCCTTGAAACCAATTTGGACTATCATTAATTTTACGTTATATTCATTCATGACACATCATTCCAAGTCGTTTGATATATTACTTGCCATATCTTATCACTGAAAATTTTTGAGGGTGTCATAAGGGTACCATTAGAGCATGTGCCAATGTTTCGATAACAACCATTTTCATAATGGTTTATTTCCTGAACCATATTTATCAATTGGCCGAAATATTCGATTCTATCTCATCATTACGATTTGTTTGACATATTACTTGATATTTCTCTCCATTGAAAATTGCTAGGTGGGGTTGTGAAGGTACCATTTGTGCACGTGCTATTAAACCGATTTAGATAATATTTGTGACTGATTCGTGCCATATACCATATTCATTGACTGACGAAAATAGTAATGAATAACCGTTTCTATCTCGTCATTACGATTTGTTTGATATATTACTTAATATGTCTTCCCATTGAAAATTGCTTGGCGGGAAAATAGAGGTACCATTTGTGCACGTGCCATGAACCGATTCAGATAATATTTGTAACTGGTTCGTGCCATGAACCATATTCATCGACTGACGTAAACAGATTTTTAAATTCTTTCATAGCCTCGGAGGAGTTACAGACAGACGGACAGACAGACAGACAGACAGACACGTTTCCCCACACTGATAGCATAAAGCACCTTTCGGTACTTAATAAAGGCGCATATTTTTTCGACGCGTAGCGTCCGTCCCATCCGTCGCGTCCGTCGCGTCCGTCGCGTCCGTCGCGTCCGTCGCGTCCGTCGCGTCCGTCGCGTCCGTCGCGCTCTGTGTGGCCGTAGCTCTACAGTCTTAACAAAGATATTTTTTACACTCATGAAAAAAATATAGTAATTCCTTACTCATTTGAGGGACTAATGCTTTCAAATGTCATTATTTTAATGGGGTAAGGAAATTTTGTTCTAACAATTTTTAAATTATGGAAAAAATTTGAGGCCTTAATTGTAAATGTTTTAGGTTTCTTAACGAATTTAAATGAAATTGCAAGAAAAAAATGTATGCGTAATTGCAAATGAAATTGTAAATAATTTGGCATTCCAATGAATATTTTTTATAAATTTAAATGGACTGTTTAATGTTTTTGGAGTTTTTAGACTCAATAAATTAATTCATGGTTATTTATTTTTTACTCTTTTTCTTTTATAATTTATTTTTCATGTGGGGTTTATGTGGGGTTTAAATTGATGAAATTTAAATTGGGAGAAGTAACTTTCTGGTATTTGAATTCATCCAAGTCTCACTTATTGCCAAGTAATCAGATGTAATAACTACTGTGTGTCACAAAGCATTGCGAGCAAGGGCGAGCGCCATCGCAGTTGTCATATGAATAGAGCGTCTGCTTCCAAAGCGCAGCCACAGGCGTCATCTGTTGCCAGTATTAAAATTATTAATTAATAAGTCATACCAACATGTACCGTGTAAGACTGGCAATAGATGGCAGGGCAAAAAGCCTGAGGACGGAAGCAGCGGGCATTTGCGCGATAGCGGAAGTTTTGAGAGGCAGGCGCAGCGAAAAAGAATATCGAGGAGAGTGCACGAGTCAGCCGAACGAGTTGGACGCCGGGCACGAGTTCCGCGCCAAGAAAACTGTTCGTTATACTTTATTACGGGCGAGTTTGGTAATTATGTAGATGACGGCCTCCACCCCAACTTGCGTTTTTTCCTACCTTGCGTTGTTTTTTAACATGCATCTTGGGTTGCTTAGTGTTTTTTGGGGGGTGGACGAAAAGTTTAGTTTTTATTTTTGGTGGGAACGTGGTTTTCTTTCACTCGAAAGCGGGCTCCTTTAGGTTTAATGGCGCCGACTTCCTTCTTCCAGATACTAGATACGCAACGCCATCTGGTGGTAGCGGTTGAAGTCAGGCACGGAAACGCAGACGATGGTGAAAATGGTCAATAGAAAAATACTAACCATTGGCCTCCTGTAACCGGCCGGGGGGAAACCAACTGCCTCCTGTGACCAAACAGGTTCGGGTATATATCATTAACTTACCCCCGGAGGGGGACGTCGTAGACAGAACGCCGGAGGCGTTCGAGTAACGGAAAACAGTGACCAATGGGCATTATTGAACGAGGCCCGCAGGGCCGATGTGAGGCGCGGAGCGCCGAGAGTGGTATAAGTTTGCTGAAATTTAAAGCTAGTTTGCACCATAAATAAAAACTAAATCTTTCGTCCACCCCCCCAAAAACACTAAGCAACCCAAGATGTATGTTAAAAAACAACGCAAGGTAGGAAAAAACGCAAGTTGGGGTGGAGGCCGTCATCTACATAATTACCGCGAATTTTCCTATGGATTTAACACCCTATTCTTGTGGGAACCCATGTGGTCTGCCGACCGTCGCAACGGAGAAAACTGTGTTTTTCCGAGGCCCGTGAACACAAGTGCGACAAACACTTCGGCGCGGTCTACGCGTGTCAATAACTGTGTTTGTGTTACTTCCTATTCAGCAGCTGGAGCTTCGAAGTCCGACCGGCCGGCGCGAGAGCCCACCGTGTCAGCGAACGGCGGGGAAGCCAGAGCTCGCCCGAGATTGGAATTTGGGCAGTGTTTTGTGAACCAGTGCTCAACGAAAGAAGCAGCAATCCTTGCAACATTGGCAACAGCGTTCCGTCGTCGTGTCGATTGGCAAGTGGTTGTACCTCTACATGAATTCAGCGGTAGCAACCTGGTAGTGGTCGCCAGCTTAGCCAGACCCTTATTCCGAGGTGCTACTACGAGTAACGCCGACTCTTCAAGCCAGGAGACGGATGGATGGACATTAATCGTCCCGTGGGGCTTGAGTGCATTTATTGAAGAAGATTTAGGCCCCTATTATTCAACTCGGAGGTAAGCTGACTAATGTGCATAGTCTTACTTGTTTCTGTCTCTCTTAATCAATTTATCAGCTCTACGTCCTCTCACGCTGCGTTGTTATCTTGAGTTTATTTTTGTGGCTTTGACTCAAATACAGTATTTTTATTTCTTTGCAGGATCAGTATTTGCTGTCCTCCTGATTAACGCAGTGCGTTGCTGCATTTGAGGGAAGGGTTCCCGTAGTTCAATGTGCACTATATGATCAAAAATATCCGGACACCCCTCACAGATCATCGATTGGCCCAATGTCACATGATAATGACTTGCACATCATTTAAATAGCTTCCCACACCTTCAGGCACAACTCTGCTTGGACATTGGCAAGAATGGGTCGTTCGGCAGAGCTCAGTGAGTTCCAACGTGGAACCATCGTTGGATGTCACCTCTGCGGCAAGTCCGTGCGTGACATTTCCAGCCTTCTTCAGATACCCAAGTCAACAGTAGGCGATGTCATTATGAAATGGAAGACCCGGGGATCAACAACAGTTCAACAACGAACCGGTAGACCCAAGAAACTAACGGACAGAGACCGTCGAGTGCTTCGTCGTGTCACCCGCAGCAACCGGAAGTCCTCGGCGGAAAAAATTGCCACAGAGTTTCGAAACGCCTCTGCAAATGATGCCAGTTCCATGACAATTCGTTGGGAACTGCACACGATGGGATTCCATGGCCGTGCTGCTGCCCACAAGCCCCACATCAGCAGGGTCAACGCCAAGCGACGTCTGGAGTGGTGCAAAGCCCACAGAAACTGGACAATGGACCAATGGAAACGTGTAATGTGGACAGACGAATCTCGCTACACACTCTGGCAATCCGATGGACGAGTTTGGGTTTGGCGCATACCTGGAGAACGCTTCTTACCTGAGTGCACAGAGCCCACAGTCAAGTTCGGAGGAGGAGGAGCCATGGTGTGGGGCTCATTTTCATGGTACGCACTGGGCCAGCTCGTTCCTGTGCAAGGAATCATGAACTCCGACCGTTATCTGAATGTTTTGGACAACTGTGCACTTCCAACGTTGTGGCAATTTTTCGGAAACGGGCCATTTCTCTACCAACACGACAATGCTCCGTGCCACAAAGCGAGGCGTGTACAGCAGTGGTTTGCGGACTCAGGGGTCGAAGAAATGGGTTGGCCGGCACAAAGTCCCGACCTCAATCCTATAGAGAGTCTGTGGGATGAATTGGAAAGACGCTTGCGGGCCAGATCACATCGGCCAACTTCTGTACCTGAACTGATTCTCTCTCTTCGGGAGGAATGGAGGAACATTCCGGAAAGTACCTACCAACATTTGGTGGAAAGTCTTCCCCGAAGGGTGGAAGCTGTGATTCGGGCAAAGGGATGTGCAACGCCCTATTGATTTCCATGAAATCGTGGCTAGAGCGCAAACGTGCATGTGTCCGGATATTTGTGATCATATAGTGTATGTCTATTCAGCCTCAGAACCAATTCCAGGAATACTTATATTCAAGCAAGTCTTCGGACTATTATTTTTGATAGTGCGCGTTAAGCGCTTATTTCCACTACGCATTCGCTGTAGTAGTACGGACTCATTTGAGTTCAAGTTCTTGTTGATACGCCGTCGAGGGCGACATTTTCTATTATTCCTTATTGTAACTCTCATTGTTACAGTTTTCCTTGAAGCGCCCTTAACGGGCGTCTTATTTTTGTAAAGGAGCCATTTTGTTCTCCTGAGGGTGAATCCCCGTGTTAGAGGACTCCCTCCCCCTGAAGCCTAATCCATGTTTGGGATAGTTATGTACTTTGACAATCTTATTTCTTTACTAATTGTGTTTATTAATAAATATAAAAATTTAATATGTCTACATCGCTGTCCTTATTCATTTAGTCAAGCTCATTTCCACTGCGCTTTAATTTTACCCGTGACACTGTCTGTTTCGATGTCTCGTGCATGCGCTACTAAAATCTGTGCATTGAGACTGGTAACTATAACGTTTAAAATACTGTACATGTTATTCTGATCAAAGGAATCATCATCATTGTTGTAGGTAACAGTATCGTTGCTTGTTTTTATTAATATGAATTTTTTTACGCGTTTGGTGACTTTTAGCAGCTTGTGCGATTCAAATCTGTCGTACTCGTCTCTGATCTTTTTGATCGATGGTGCTTGACTGCCTGCAGCGTATTAGAAATTAAAGTCGTCTTTTGAGTTAATTAAATATAATCCATCTATACTGGTTACTCTACTCAATCCGACATAAACCAGTTGATTTTGTTGTGATTTGTCATAATCATAAACGATACGATCAAATGTAGCATCTTAGGATTTGTGAACCGTGATTGCAACGGCTAACACCAATGGGAACTGTGCACGTTTAAATTTGATCGTGCCACCTAGATTGATGTTTGCTGTACCTTTAGTGATCCGTGTCCATTTCAAAGCATCAGTTATGTTATCTTTGAACTTTGAAATCACATGTTGTGGCTTACATTTGATTCGTGTTATCTTGAATAGTTATATTCTTCATTTGGCAACTGTAACCATAAACGACAAATGCATTGTTTCTGCTGATGTTGTAGGTATTGTTCACTCGTTTCTTTCTTTTCGAACTCATAACTATAATCCACTACACGGACATCTTTCACATGTTGTACAGGATCCAGTTCTTTTTGTAGTTCATCATCATCAGCATCATCGTTGGTGTTGTCTGTGTATTCTGAGTTTAGGTACACCAATCGCACCGTTTACAAGTCTATCGTCCACATCGATATTCACTATCAACTTGAACGGTGAGTTGATAACCAAGCATGTAGCATATAGCAAGCCTCCCAATTCGACAGTACTCATCTTGTGTAGTTTTGTTCTTGCTGAACTAATTCACTTCTGCGGCCATAATGACCAGTAATTTTATCATTGGCAATGACAACTATATTATTCACGATAGCAATTTTCTTGTGAGCATCAACGCTATTGTTGCGATGAAACAATCTAACTATATCAAGCAATCAATTGCTTTTTACTTTTAATTCTGCTCTCAATCAATTGCTTTTTCATGAGGAAGCCGACATTCACCATTGCCGATCTTGGTCAGTAGGGTTGAGAATGTTTCATTACTCTGGCGCATCACTCGTGGCCAGTTATAGTAATGTACGAGTTGCCATAACAC
>JAHWFO010074188.1:105300-138458 GCA_023313115.1 Rhysida immarginata
TGCAACATTATGGAATTAGGGGTCTCGCTCATGCTTGGTTTTCCTCTTACTTATTGCATCGACAACAAATTTTAAAGATTGAAAATGAATATAGTACTTCAGAAAGAATAAAATTGGTGTCCCTCAAGGAACGGTTTTGGGTCCTATTTTGTTTCTTTTATATATAAATGATATTTTTAGCCAAAATTGGACTGGCCATATACAAGGTTATGCTGATGACTTGGTCTTGACTTACACAAGAGATGATTTTATATATTAATAAAGATGAATACACTCCTTTAATTAAAATAGGACAAAATTAATTTACACATTTACACAGGTCAGACAAAAAGACAATTAATTACAAGAATAAAAGAACATGAAAGAGCACTTAGAAACAAAGATAAAAACAATCATTTAGTCAACCACTGCATTAACCAAAATCATAATCCGGATTGGAACAAAATCAAAATTATTAGTAAAGAAATAAATTATAAAAAAAGACTAATAAAAGAAACTATCAACATTATTTCGAATGAAAAAAATTTAGCCAAACCATCAATAGAAATTAATAATAAATGGAAATTACTACTAAAAATATAAAAATATAATATCACTTCCCTTACACCCAACAATCCCGATCACAACAATCAAAATAATCATAAAATCACACATTGTATTATACAACATTGTTTTATTTTTTTATTATTATCTTCCATTCATTCAAAATAACTTTAAATCTGAGGATGGGAAAAAAATCCCGAAAACGTTAATTAAAGATAGTCATTTACATCACGAATCATCGAACTTCCATCATAGACCTGTGTACCTCCCTGTGTTCCTGTAACGTTTCTTCGCTGTATCTTCGTCTCTTCTGAGTTTCTTCTGATCTTCGTCTCTTCTGTATATCTTCTGTGTTTTCATCTGATCTTCGTCTCTTCTGTGTTTCTTCGTTCCTGTGTTTCTTCGTCCTTAAACTTTTACTCTGGTGACTTTTTTCATTGTTTTTTTATTATTTATTTTAATTTTGTCCTATTTTAATTAAAGGAGTGTATTCATCTTTATTAATATATAATTATCACTACTCCTACGTTTATAAGATGATTTTATAAATTATAAAGAGGCAGAAATTGATATATTAAATATAAATAAGTGGTTAAATGAAAATGGAATGCAATTAAATGTACAGAAAACTGTTTATATTAGATATAGGTTATATCCAAATAATAACTTTATCAAAAATATTAAATGCCATACTCATGATTGCATTAATATTAAAAATTGTACATGTCCTAGTATAAGGCAAGTTAACAGTTACAAATCTCTTGGTGTCATTATTGATTACAAACTAAATTGGAGCCAGCATATTATTAATCTTTTTCAACGACTTAAATCCATTACAGTTACAATTAGAACGCTGCATGCAATTCTTAATCATTCTATGATTAAAAATATATACATGGCTTTATTTCAATCCGTTGTACAGTATATGATTGTTATATGGGGAGGAACTTATACAACCTATTTAAAATCACTTAGAGCCTTACAAAAATCTACTGTTAGCAATTTCCAAAAAACTCCAAACCCAGAAATTTTAGATTTACAAAAATTATACTTAAACTGTTTAGGAAGATATTCACAAAAATTTTATCATGAAAATAAACCAAAATACAGAACTATTCAATACGCATTGAGAAACGCACAGCAATGTATTGATATCCCAAGAGTGAAACATTCCTTCGCTTATCATCAAATAGATTATATGAGTATCCGTATGTACAATTTAATGCCAAATGATATTAAAGACTGTAATAAAAAAAATGTATATTATATTAAGAGGAAAATTAAGTGCTGGTTAAATAGCGTTATAGATTTTAATAATTTTTGATTTTTTTCACCAATATTTTTCATATAAAGTTTTATATAAAGTTTTATATTGTATATAAAAAGATAATTTTATGTTTTTATGTATTTTTATATATCCTTTGTATTTAAATTTCTTTAAAAATATTAAAAACTAACAATCATATTAAAAAAAATATTTGTATAGTATAAAAATAATTATTTGTATTGTAAAAAAAAGAAAAATTTAATGATTCAAAATAGTATTATCATGTACATCTGTAATAATTTTCGTTTATAGAAACAATTTTATTTTTTTTTCCCAATTATGTGTTTAATTTCGATGTATCTTGTCTCTTGTGAGCATTCATTACTCTTTCGAGATACATCGATAAGCCTTAATATACCTAAATAAAATAAATAAATAAATAAATAAATAATAAATAAAATTTTTCGTGGAGGCTCCAGCTTTGAATCTTTTAACTGACGCCAATAGCGCTGCATGCCCGAGAAGTTCAAGTCGCTATTTCTTATCAGCCTCCTCAGCGCGAATTAGGCAGGCCTTTCATATCGGTGGCTACGATTGTAATAAATTGTGAATTTTTTTTTTGAAAATTAGTATTTTTATTCTACCACGCCCAGTTGGAGACTACGGAATAAAAGAGGGGAGGAAAATAATTTCACGAATGTATTCCGTTAGCCCAAAGGATGAAGAGAGATTCTACCTGAGGATGTTATCCTAATAATAATAATTACGAATGTCCGTAACCATCAGAGAGGAGAAAAGGATAGAGATCGCATTGGCGTGCGCACCGAACGATTTCAGATGCGAGATAGCTAACTTCGATTTAGGGACGAAGCGGCGCTATTTAAAATACAAAGACCGTGTCCTAAGGAGAGTTGAGGAATATAATTCTATATTAGAGAAACTGTTGTTGCGAGAAGTGGCATAAGGAGATGTTGAGGAATACGCGCTCTAGCTTATTTCTCCTCTATAGTTACCTCTTAAAGTTAGCGTGAAATTTATTTGAGAAACGCAGCACATCAATACAAACTATTGTTATCGTAACAATAATAAGTTCGAGCGCACGTAACAGCCAAAGTGCGTGCCGATCAAATTTAGTGCAAATTGTTTAGTTAAAAAATTGAACATGCTTAGTTTAGTTATGAATTGAATCAATGACGTATATTAAAGATAGACTACGAATCCTATTGTTAACAGCGGCAAAAAGTGATGCAAATTGAGCCATGATAGTTCCGGGCAGGAGTGAGCCGTGGAGTAATTAGCTGTCTGGCTGATTTGTTTTTGAAGATTTTGGGCCTGAGGAATAATTAATTCAAAACCAATCCTCAAAGTTAAACGGCGTATAACTGTACACACAGACAAGAAAAAGGATCAGGAATCATTTTCCACAAAAATAAATCAAAAATACGTAACTAAAATGAAAATACGTAACTGAAAGACAATCGAAACGAGATTGAAATTGAAACCATGATCGAAATATTGTTTATAAAATATAATAAAATACTTCAAATACAAAGTAAACGAAAAGACAAACTGATCGGTGTGTGAAAGAATTATTAATCAGCTACTCTTGTGTTTAGCCATGTGTTTTGCATAATCTTCACTCACTTTCGGCCATGACTGTTTTGGGCATGGAGCTTCTCAATTTGCTTCAAGTTACAACAATAGGATTCGGAGTCTATCTTTAATATACGTCATTGAATTGAACATGCTTCCCTCGCTTCAGTCTCGCTTCTCGAGTTTCCACTGCATTTGAGTGGCGCTATGCTAAACTGAAACGATGGAAGCATTTTCAATTAATTTGCAATGAAGTTTATAATTAAACAATTACCATTTATTAGGAATTGTCAAATTTGAAAAGGAAATTTAAATTTGTAGTGAAATTAGCTCTTAAATAAAAATTTCGTGGAGGCTCAAGCTTTGAAGCTTTTACCTGACGCCAATAGCGCTTCATGGCCTAGAAGTTCAAGTCACCATTTATTGCCAGCCTCCCCAGCGCGAATTGGACAGGCCTTTCTTATCGGTGGCTACGATTGTAATAAATTGTAAAAAAAATTTTTTTGAATGTTCGTATTTTTATTCTAGCTGGAGACTATGGATTAAGAGAGGAGAGAAAATAATTTCACCAATATATTCCGTTAGCCAAAAGGATGAAGAGAGATTCTACCTGAGAATATTATTGCAACATATTCGCGGACCACAAAGTTTTCAGGACATACGAACTGTCAATGGAGTTGTCTACGATAGTTGTAAATTAGCAGCCACTGCATGCTGTCTACTTGAGGAAGATACAGAATGGGAACGACTGTTTCAAGAAGCTTCCGAATTTCAAATGCTGAATCAATTAAGGATTATCAACTTATGTATTCAATCAATATATTCAATTCACCAAAAGAACAATTACGCTTTGAAATTCACAACTTAGGGAGGACTATCAACAGCATTATAATATACATATATCAGAACAAAAAACATTACAAGATATTATATCTCTAATTCGTCTCCATGGGAAGAAGTGCTCCATTTATGTACTACCCGATCCAGGATATAACTTATTTGAAGATGTTGTATACATTCCCAGTGAGGAGGCGGAAGTAGCTAAAAAAATCATTCCAACATTAAATGTCATCCAAAAACAAATTTTTGATGAAATTTGTACCGCAGTTAGTGTTAATACGAACATGAGCAATTTTTTCTTTTTGGATGGTCCAGGAAGATCAGGAAAAACATATTTGTATAATGCTATTATGTGTTACTCGCGTGGACAAAGCAAGAAAGTATTAGCATTTGCCACCACAGGAATGCAGATTTATTAAAAGGTGGCCAAACTGTCCATAGTGGATTTAAAATTCCGCTTGCAGCAAATGGAGCATCCGTTACCAGTATGAAAATTCTGTCACGTGAATCTAAAAATTTACATGATGCTTCGCTGATAATAATAGATGAAGTTTCTGTGCTCTCTACACAAATTTACATGTTGCGCATAATAGACCAACTCTTGAAAGCAATCATGAATGATGATAGGCCGTTTGGTGGAAAAGTTTAATACCGGGTGGCGATTTCAGACAAATATCCAATGTTGTATCTCATGAATCCACAGCAGATATCATTAAATCTTCACCTCTATGGCAATTTGTTAAAAATGGAATCTAATTTGCAATATGAGAACAGATGGACAGGATGCCTTCAATGAATGGGTCCTAAAATAGGAGACGGCGATTTAACAACTCAAATGTCCTGGAGATGAGTGCACTTATATAGAACCCCCCACTTATATGGTAGTGGAAGAAGATTTAGTATCGAATTTCTTCGGAAATAAAATATCTGTGGACAATCCAGCAGCAGTTGAGAAGTGTCTAGAAAAATAATTTTGTCTCCAAAAAATTCAAATGTCATGGATTTGAATTTTAAAGCCATGGAGTTATTGGAAGGAGACACTCGCATTTATCACAGTGTAGATTCCATTATAACTGAGGATATAGACGATACGATCGATTTTCCAGTGGAATTTCTCAATAAATTATGCCCAACTGGAATACCACCTCATGCATTGATGTTCAAGATTGGTGCTTTCTTAATCTTGAACTTCAATGATTAAGAAATTTAAACCCAAAGAAGAATGGTCTTATGAATGGCTCAAAATTTCATTGATGCTGAAATCATCTGTGGTATTCATAAAGGACAGTGTGCATTTATCCCAAGAATTAATTTGAATGCTGGGCTACCATTTAGAATGAGACTGCGACAATTTCCCGTGAATTTAGCCTTCGCCCTTACAATTATTAAAGCACAGGGACAATCATTTGATGAAGTTGGGATATATCTTCCAGAGCCAGTTTTTTCACACGGACAATTGTATGTAGCCTTAACATACTGTAAAATGAGTAATGACTTTGAAAGGGGTGGTTGTCAAAGAAACAAGCACTGCGACCTCAGGTCTATTGTACTATCCCCTAATGACGATGAAAGAACGATTATGAACGAGACAAGCACAAACATCCATGCCCTAGGCGGGATTCGAATCCGCGACTCGCTGGTGTCGAGATCGGAAAGACCTGTGCCTTAACCCTCTCGGCCACCGAGCCGGCTAACATGCTGTAAAAATCATAATAATAGTAAAATATTTATAAAAACACAACCGAATGTGCAAGGGCGATTATTACCATATTATGGAGATAATTTTTTTATACCAAAAAATTAAAGAGTGATTAAAGAGTTGTTAAAATAAATAGAATTGTATTTTTTTTAAAATCTAAATTGGATATCGTATTAATTTTAAAGTAATTTTTTATATTTTTGTCTAATTTATTAACATATTATGAAATTTGTCTAATGCAAAGTTGGTAATCCCGTGATTTTTTCACGGGTAAAATACTCCTTTTAATAAATCTGCATTCCTGTGTTGGCAAATGCTAATACTTTCTTGCTTTGTCCACGCGAGTAACACATAATAGCATTATACAAATATGTTTTTCCTGATCTTCCTGGACCATCCAAAAAGAAAAAATTGCTCAATGTTCAATTCATAACTAAACTAAGCATGTTCAATTTTTTAACTAAACAATTTGCACTAAATTTGATCGACACGCACTTTAGCTGTTACGTGCGCTCGAACTTATTATTGTTACGATAACAATAGTTTGAAAAACGAACCCAGCAGTGTTTCGTGAAATGAAATTCCCGCTCTTGTGATTTTTTGTGAACCAAAAAACTAGCGTCTGAAAGTTTTGTGTATTGGAAAATTCGTCGGACGTATAAAAACCATTACCGAAAAACTGTACCCATGACACTGCAGCGCAACCTTACTCATTTCAACTCAACACCATCGATTAACATTGACCAAAAATACATATCGCATGTTTGGTTATTAGGGAAATGTTTGTTATGTTTTCAATCTTTAGAAATTCGACCAACCAACTAACCAGCTAGCCAACTGATCATTACTTTAATTTTTAGAGCACTGTTACATAATGAATGACATTTTTCGTTGAAAAATTAAGAATATGTACACATGTTGAATCAGTACATATTCGGTTCATCAAAATTAATATTAACAGTGTGAGTTAATTGTAGTTCACACAGAGCTAATGAGTTTGCTTGAGTGTCTGAAGGTGTATTGGTGAATGAAAGTGTGAAGCATATTTGAAACTTTAATGATGGAATGACTGTACAATATAACTTTTATAATAATTCCGTTAACTCGTGTTAGCATAAGGTGTTTTTGACTAAGCAGTTGACTGGAAACAAACCATTGAAAGGGGTAAAAAACGCCACTGAAAAACGCGATGTCTGCGCAAACGTTTATCGTAACAGATGTAGACTTAGATGACGGCCGCTGTAGCAAATGTTATACTCGAGCAACGTGGTAACCATCCCGTCGCATTTGCCGAAAAGGAAACACTTTAACGAGGTCAAAAAAAAAACAAAACAGTGAAAAACAAACGGAGAAGTAACTATGAACGTTGAACAAACGTATTTCACGTACGCAGTCTAAAAATTCGCAAAAACATTTTAGTGTGAACATTTATCGTATCAGCTGCCGACTTAGGTGCCGGTGGCTGCGGCATATGTTATACTTGAGCAACGTGGTTACCCCTAACCACGCATAGTTGTAGAAATGAAAGACATTAACGAGGCCAAATACTTGTGAAACTAATGGAGAAACGTATTTCACATAACCTGAGTGGTAATCACACAGACTTTATAGCGTTGATTACCGCAAACGTTTAACGCAACAGATGACGACTTAGATGTCAACCAACTCGGTATATGTACTACTTGAATTACATGAAAAACCATGGTGCAGGACACGAAGATATTTTAGCGTAAACATTTATCGTATCAGCTGCCGATTTAAGTGATGGTCACTGCTGTGAATGTTATACTTCAGCAACGTGGTTACCTCTTGCCCACTCAAATATGTCGAAATGAAAGACATTAATGATGCGAAATACTAGCAGAACTAAAGGGAAACGTATTTCACATAACGTGACTGGAAATCACAAAGAATTTTTAGCATGGTTTAGCGCGAACGTTTATCGTAGCTGATACCGACTTAGATGACATCCAACGCGGTCAATGTCATGTTTGAGTTACGTGGGGACCATTGCGTACGCATTTTGGCGTAAAAATAAAACACTTTAATGAGCCGAAAACCAGTCAAACAAATTGGACAGTTTTTTATTTGGTTTAGTGTGGCTTAGTGCGAACGTTTATTGTAACAATTATCGCATTGATGACATCCAACACGGCCAATGTAATACTTGAACAACGCGTTAACCATTGCGTACTCATTTCTCGAAAAGAAGCACTTTAACGAGGTGAAAAATCAGCGAAACTAAAGGTAGGGCTACTCGTATGTACCACAAACAAACGTATTTCATGCCTGTCAATCATAGGTCAGTCTGGAAACAAAAGCCGTAAACAACTTTTAATGACGTCGAAAATAGTAAAAAAAAAAAACAGGTAAAAAGAAAAGGAAAACGAGTTTTCACTTTAACACCATGTGCATAACAGGTTAAAAACGGGGATTGGCCTAAAAAAATGTGGGCCCTAGAGAATCGAACTCAGACCATCACTCAACCGGTAAATGACAAACGGATGTTCTACCCACTGGACTGTGTAGGGCATACAGTCAAGTAACAGGAAAAAAAGTCGAGATATCTTTTTAACTTATAGCACTTATAGAATGATACTTATATTACACTATCCCCACCGCACGCCCTTAAAAGAGTAAACATTGAGCGAGCGAGATAAAATTATTTAAAATATAAACAACAAACTGAACAATCAGAGCCCGGAAATCACAGAGAGTAGAAAAAAATTAAACATACGTAGTGAGAAACTGTGTTTACAAAGCTTGCTATGACCACCCTCTAATTCAACAGCTCGGGGTTATCAGTAGTCAACTGACGCAATGTACCAACAAATTTACCAAGAGACAGAGTTTAATTAGCCAAATAACCCATGAAACTAATGAAGAAACATATTTCACATATCCTAACCAGAAGACACGACTATTTTTAGCACGGATTACCGCAAAACGCAGTTAGTAGGGGAACTGCAACTCTGTTCATGCCAAGCACCGTACACAGCGCCCAAGTAGTTGATAACAGTTACGTACAAAATTTGTTAATGTGAACCCACTGCTTACACCTTTACGTATACTGTTGAAATAACAACAACAAAGAAGATAAAATATCCTAAATTTCGTACCAAAAGTAAAAAGAATACTTTTATTGAAGAATTAACAACTGCGATCAATTAATTTCAGGAAAAGATTCTTTTCACCATGTCAGTTAATCTATCGAAATGTATAGACAATGTTAGTACATATGCAATCGCAATCGTCGGGTCACAGTAAAGGTTATCAATGTATTTGACTATTTACCAACGCTGTGAGTAAATGAAAGCATCATAAAAACCGGAGTAATTTAAAAGAAGAGGTGTGGGTGGTTGCCTTAACCAGTGCAAACCTTAACATTAATTCGAAAACGTGTATTTGAACGTCAACTCTGCCTACGTCACCCTTACTGTGCCCTGTTGCTGGTGAGAAATCAACACAGAAAAATACGTGTGAATTGTGTCAAAAGAGAAACGGAATTGTAGCATAAACATTGTATAATTGTATACGTTGACAAATACCCGAGAAAAAGAAGTCATATAACATTTGTATTTACAAAAGATTAAGGAGCAAGAAACCTTGAAAGAGAGAGAGAGAGAGAGAGAGAGAGAGAGAGAGCTGAAGATAAGAATTGAAACCGTATCGAATTGAAACAGCAAGAAATGCTGCATTTTTAACGATCACAGCAAATTATTTCAGGCATATATTAGTAACGAGAAGCACGTTTAAACCTCAACAGTGTTGAAAAAGGAAAATTGGTAATTTTAAACACAAAACTTTAGCTTAAATTCACATAAAACCAACAACTCTGTAAGAGATGGGACATGTTGGCTAACAAAAGACCTCTTGAAAGACAATTTTTTTTTCAAACAGACTCACGCATGCGAAAACGAAATAATAACAAACAGTAAATTGATGTTAAAGAGAACGAAAAATTTGATTAATCAAAATTTCAGTGAAAAGAGTAACAAGAGCCATAACGAATGCAACTGTAACTAGCTAGATAGGAGACCCCAAGGGATTGCCACAGTAGACGGATAATAGTGAGTCTATCATTACATTATCACCTCTTAGTCAGCAGAGCCGTGGTTGCTAAAGTAACCTTCGGTGATCACAGCTGGATGCTGGCATTGTATGAGTTGGTTCACTATTCGCACGCTACACTTGGTGGGGGGTAGAAATTAGGAAGAATGTGTAACTGACTGAGCGACCCGCTTATACAATGGCTTACGATCAACTAAAAACCAGACGATGATAGAGAAGGCTTCAAACCCATCTAACTTGCAATTTCGTTGCCCTACCTACTTTACTAACAAAACCGCCTAAAAACCCAAAAATAGAAAAAGAGTAATGATGCATGTTTTACTAAGTAACAATATTAACCAAATGCCCCTCAAAATGTGGACTTAGAAATACCTTAAAAGTGAAATTTGCACTTAAACATGTATTATGCAATGCAGGTTAACTTAGAAAATTTAACATTTGTGCGTGCTTAAATACATTAAAAGTAAAGTTTGAATTTTTATTTTATTTTTTAGAGCGTCAGTTAAAATTATAGGGAATAAAAAGCAATCAGTAAATAGTAACTAAAAACTGAAAATCCTGTAAACTTTTCATCATCATCATCATCATCATCATCATTATTATATGTAATTATTTTTATAAGAAATCAATGAAAAAACAGAAAAACAGAGATATGGAAATGTGAAGATAAATTTTCCAAGGTTACGATTGCCCGCAAGAACTAAGAAATGAACAAGTCC
Organism: Rhysida immarginata; assembly: GCA_023313115.1. Lineage (NCBI taxonomy): Eukaryota > Metazoa > Arthropoda > Chilopoda > Scolopendromorpha > Scolopendridae > Rhysida > Rhysida immarginata. The sequence goes on from JAHWFO010074188.1 coordinate 116,033, forward strand.
TACCGCATTGATTTGAATGAGCAATTCCTACTGCAATACATATGATGCTATTGTATTAAAATTGAAACACTGCATTTTACATTAGCAAAATGCGGCAACCCTATGGAAGAGACGCCTTTTTAGTATAGATTAGCGTGAACATCGTACACAATGGCTATCGCGGCTGTTCACGTCACGGATACACTAGGCTTCATACGGCCAGTGTGATAAAAATTAAGTACATTTTTGTAAATAGGAAAGGCTTTAATTTAGGGAGAAAGCATGAAACGAACGGGGGAAGACTAATGCGTCACAAACAAACGTGTATCACATACCCGGAGCTAAAAAAACGCGTGGAATTTTAGCACGGATTAGCTTGAACACTGATCGTAGTGGCTAGCGACGTTGTTCTCCTCGCGGGCACGTCAAGTCTAGCACGATCGGTGTGATAACAAGAACATACGCTTTTATTAATACGACGGACTTTAATTAGGTGAAAAACTGTGAAAGTAATGTGAAAACGCCAATGCAGCACAAACAGACGTATTTCAAATACCCAGGGTTGTCAGATACGTAGATTTTTAGCTTGAATTAGCATGAGCGCCGAACGTGGTGGCTGACGTCGCTGTACACGCTCGATAGGCCTCTTGCGATCACCTCGAAATCAACTGCGTGCAAATTTGTTACCGGGAGAGACATTAATCATGATAAAAAACAAAAACAAAACGATGAAACAGCTGTGTAACCCTAACAAAGTGCAGAAATACATATCACATATACCTCTGGCTGAAGACACAGTGTTTTTAGCAAACACAAACGCGTGAACATGAGCGAACGCGCTGAACAACGACGCCCCAGCGGCCGAGACCTAGCAACCATCCCCAGAGCTTGAGCACACACTTGCGCTGCATCTAACGCCTTGCAAATACTTCGTAAAAGGACAGTGAAACGAACACACACCCCATGACAAGCCTTTAAAAAGTAAAAATCAGTGTAATTAGTCAGAAAAACAAGTCATCAAGGGCACGACTTTGAGAAAGCATGCCCGAGAAGCAACGTGGACGTCAGCGCCCTCCCTGGAATCACGATGCTCGCGTTCGTGAACGTCACCGTCTTGTGAATTGTAGAGTGACGCAAACCGAAGGTAAAGTCCACGAACAACCTTTATTAAGTAAAAATTATAAAATTCAAGCTGTAAAACAATCCAACAAGCACGCGACTTTGAGAACTTAACGACTTCTGACGAATGATGCTAAATCATCGCTTGTGACCACAGCCTTAAATTGAATACAGACTTTTGCACTATAAAGAGTACGAAGCGTACAAAGCATATCACTCTCGTATCTTAGTACCATAAATGAACAGAAAAAGTTGTATACTGTATGAGAGAGAGAGAGAGAGAGAGAGAGAGAGAACGAAAACAATTTTAGAATACAATTTTAAGCAACATTTTGCAAACTTGTATTGGTTATGTAGGACGAGGGAGAAAGAGAGAGAAGGGGGTGGGCGACTGAATATCGCGAGGTTGGGGAATCAAACAACGCGTTTAATAGGAATCAGAACATGGCCACAATCACGTAATTAAACAAGGAGATGGCAGCAGTCAGATGAGTGACCACACCCAAAACAAGGACCAACACCCAAAAAATGAACCACACCCAGGGCCGTACCCAGAATTTTTTTCGGGGGGGGGGCTGAGGGGGGCTGGCCCAATTCAGCTTGTGGAGGGGGGTCCCCCATGTAACAGATTTAGTTGACATTGTGGCCAATTTCGGGGGGGGGGGATGCAGCCCCCTCAGCTCCCCCCCCTCCCTTGGGTACGGCCTTTGCCACACCCCGAAACAAGGGCCCAATGCCCAAAACAAAGACCAACACCCAAACAGAGGGCAAACACCCAAAACAGAGGGCTAACGCCCAAAAAAGGACCAACGCCCAAAACAGAGGGCTAACACCCAAAACAAGGACCAACACCCAAACAAGGACAAACACCCAAAATAAGGACGACCACCCCAAAAAAGGACCAACAACCAAAACAAGGACCACCACCACTACCACCAAAAATAAAGACCAACCTGAAATGGCCACACCCGAAAATTAGAAAATGGCAGGTAAAAATTAAGATTAAAAATTAAAATAAAATTTAAAAATAATCATATCAGCAGTGACTTCACGGGAAAAACTCATCACGTGATCCAAAAATGGCCGCCTGTGACGTCAGGAAGGTGGTGGAGGGGGTGTGTGGTCACGTGACACGAATACTGCACGCTGATTGGCTGGTTTAGGCCACGCCCAGCTCATTAATATGCACCCCAGTCAAGTAGTATTCTACTATCTGATACCAAGTTCTGCATTATACTTTCCTATGGTGACTTTATCTGTCAACAAGACGGAGCAGCTTGTCACAGAGCGAAAGTGACACAAAACTGTTTCGAAGAACAAAATATTCACCTTCTAGAATGACCAGGAAATAGTCCTGATCTTAATCCTATAGAGACAGTTTGGGGTAAACTGAAGCGAAACGTTGACACACGTAAAATTCTAACAAAGAAGGATTTACTCAAAACTGAGTCTAATGTCTGGTGTGAAATATCGATAGATGACTGTCAGTCTCTCATAGAGTCTATGAGACAACGTATGCAAGCAGTTGTTAGTGCTAAAGGGGGCTGGACTAAATATTAAACAAAGAATCTCTAAACTTATATCCCAGCATGAACAAATCTCCAAACTTTTGGCTTCAGTAGTGTTTGTTTTTCTGTATTTTTTGTTGAAAGGAATTGTTTGAAGTAGATAAAATATTTTGTGTATAGAAAATAAACTAGGTAACGTTCGAATAAATCATCGTATAATGCATGAACATGTCCTTTTTATTTTTAAAACAATTTGAGATGAACCTTTCATTTTTTTCAAAAATCTCCATATTTTTGTCTGAGTAGTATAGGCAGCCCTTTGTATACCACTTCCGGCCACGCCCACCCCCACTTCCGGTTGCATGAGGCCAGTTTATATACCACTTCCGGCCACGCCCACCACGCCCTCGCCTCAGGCGGTGGTATATAAATCGGCCTCATGCCACCCTTTCTTATCAGCAGAGATAAGATCAAAAGATAAGATAAGCCCAATGTCTGATTTTCTTCATATTTTGAAACCACTATTTTATGAATAATAATTATGCTTTATTCAATAAAGATAAAAAGATAAGAAAGATGAAAAGATAAGAAAAAGGAGAAAGAGAAAGAAGAAGAAACGGAAAAAAGAAAAAGAGAGAGAGAGAGAGAGAGAGAAGGAAAGAAATAGATGGAGAGAGAGAAAAAGAAGAGAGGAAAGAGAAAGAAGGAGTGGGGGTTTTTTTTGGGGAGGGGGGTACGCTGCCTCTCCCTCCCACCCTATGCTTGGTGTCGGTGGTCCTGAACCGCCTGTACTGTCGCCAGAGCGCTCTTGTGGTGACAGTGCAGAGGTTCCGGTCCACCCACGCCTATGCAGGCAGGCGGGCGGTTGAGGCAGCTGGGGCACTTCGAGACTCGACCAGGGCGCTGGTTCCTGTGCAGAAAGTGGAGGGCAGAGCTTAGGTAGTCGTAACACTCCATTGAGATGCCGAGCACCACCGCTACACACAGGGCTGCCGTCGCTGTGAGCATCAAAGGGGATTGATCTGCACCCCTTTTATGCCATGGCGATTCGGTTAACTAGGGATGGTTTGGCACCACTTTTGAAGTGGCAGGGCAGATGGTATTGCCTCCACAGATTTTAAGATCTGAAAAGATCTACAGGTGGCATAATGCTACACCCAACGTAAAAAAACACCTCTAACGAGGCAACATGAAATTGGCCCACAGCTTCTGACACCTACTCGCTTTGGCACCCGAGTAGGCAAGTGATAATGTTCAACCACTAGCTAGTTCGACCACTGGGAACAGATGATTGAACGTTCTCTCGGCCAGGGAGCCTATTCCGCGGCCATGCTTTATTCTGATTGGGACCACCCAAAACAATTTGCATTTGTTAATTGTCTATGGGTGAGAGAAACCCACACGTTGTCGATTCGAGTTGGCATTACTATTAGAAGGTTTGTTGTAAAGTCGTTTGGTCCTGGGGTCGAATTTGGCAAAAAAAACAAACTCGTGTCGCAGTGAAATCTAGTTCCCTCGGTGGCCGCACCGTTGTATGGCGCTGCGTTCACCGTTTCTTCGCAAACGCTATGTTTGTGCGGCGTGTTTCCAGGCCCATTGGCCGAATGTCTAGGCTCTCACACCCTTCACCTTAGTGATGGTGGAGTAACCGACGGGTTTATAAAGTCGGAAAGAGGTGCATGTTAAAAAAATGCGCTGCGATGCAAGCCCTTCTCCTTCACCTTCGACTACGGCGCTCCCCAAAGGACGCCGTGTTTTTACAAGTTCCCTCAGCGTCCGCAGCGTGATGACAAGGGCGCGCCATGCGTTCTACGACTCGCTAAACCGTTAAAAATCGCTCCATAAAGGTTTTTCCAGCTCTTTTCGCCCGTTGTCGCGCAGCCAAAGCGTTCTACGTGTTGTTTTTAAACGTTCTCGTCGTGTGATTTTCTTTTTTACGCTTTACACGGCGGGCAACGTTTGCAAATGTCCGCCGACGCGAACAGCGCTTCGTTACAGCGAGGTTGTCGGCCATTAGGCGCTCCCCTCGAAAACGGGTTGAAAAATTCGGGTTAAACGGGTTAAGTTTAGACTGTACCAAATTCAAGCAATAGAGGGGGCAAAAATCGACTCTTCAGTTAATACAGCAGTCCAATTGTTGACTCCAACAACGGAATTTGCGCGAGTGCACAGACCAGAGGATTAAAAGACTATGGTTGAAGGAAGAGGGTTACAAAGAAATCGGAAACCAAAGCAAGTAATAACCATAAAAACCAATAATTTAAATCATAAACGATAATTCAACTTTAAAGCCCCCAGTGCTTCTTGTTAAATGTAAGGTGGACACAGGAATTACTTTGTAATTATTATCTTTTTTTCAAAAAGGCACTGTAGTGCACAAAATTGTGCAAAAATCCTCTAAAATTCCTTAAAAAAATCGCTCAAAATTACATTAGAACAATAGAATCTAGCGGATTTTTAGTTCGGTTTTAACCGGAAAAAAATTCTTTCAGTTAGAAACACCGCACGCCAGGTTTTTTTCTCCATATCATTGGTATAAATTCAGCAGTACGTGTAATTAAGTATAGATATGAAATAAATATATAATCTATACATATAATAAATCTGTTGTCTGTCTGTTTGTTAGTACGCGCATCACATCAAAACTACTGGACGGATTTTGATGAAACGGATTATGGTTATAGCTTATAGTCTGGGTCAACATTTAGGCTACTTTTGATTCGGATCAATCACGAAGTTCCCGAGAAATTATATTTTTCTTCTAGCATGATCGTTTTGGTGTTGCATTACCCCAGGCGAACTCCGAACAATGGGATACGTAACAACAGGCTCGTTACGATGGGAAAGCGTGCAAGTGTTGTTGTCGCAGCCAATGACGTATATTAAAGATAGACTCCGAATCCTATTGTTATCCCGGGCAAGGCTGGGTCCTCTGCTAGTGAATTGATAAATTAACGAAAATTCATAGCTAAAAATCATCATAGCTGCTAAATTGGCTCAATGGTGATAGGAAATATCGTAAATAGTCAAGAATAATTAGGACTCTAACGTCAGAAGGCTTAGAATTAGGAAAATTCATAGCTAAAAATCATAATAGCCAAACTTTGGATAACGATTTCAAGCATATTTTTTGAGAATTTTGAAAAATGGATAAGGAAAATTATGCTTAGAACAACGCTAGATGCCTAAGATCTACATCGAACCTGATACACCCTGTATATGCTGAAAGATGACTACTTTAAAACAAATTTGGGGGTTGACGAATAAGTGATAGAATGCATCATTTTTGGAATTTTGGTCTGTTTGTCTGTCTGTTTGAATAAATTCTTTGTGGAAATAGTGGAATCCAACGTCTCCTCTTTTGTATCATGGTGGATTGATGAGTCAGGGTACTTGTTGTGGCACTCCGACGGCCCTGTGTGGACTTGGCGAATGCCCGGAGAACGGCTCCTACCGAACTGTATTGTCCCCACTGTGAAGTTTGGAAGTGGCGATATCACGGTGTCTTGGTTTGGACTTGGTCCCCTGGTATAGGTACACGGATCCATGAACGCCGCGGGTTACCAAGAAATCCTGGACAATTCAGCGCTTCCAACCCTGTGGCAACAGTTCGGTGATGATCCTTACACGTTCCAACATGATAACGCGCCCGTGCATAAAGCGCGCGCCATTACGGACTGGTTTGAGGAAATGGGGGTGCAAGAGATCGACTGGCCAGCCCAAAACCCCGATCTGAACTCCATTGAGTATCTCTGGGATGATTTGCAGCGCCGGTTGACAGCCAAACCTGTTCGCCCCAAAACCAACACAGAACTCTATGCCATGTTGAAGGAGGAATGGCATACCTGCAGCCGTCTACCGCAACTTCGTAGAAAGTCTTCCTAGACAGGTCCTGGCTGTAATAACGGCACACGGCGGACCAACGTCTTACTGAGACCACCACAGCGCCAGATGTACCAGGTCCCGGGGTATCCAGTCGCTTTTGGCAACATAGTGTATCTACATGTCCTTTGAGCTGGTTAAAGCAGTTTTCTAGTTCACAGGTCGGGACGATATTTCATAATGGCGTTATATTTATTAAAGAATAGCTCAAGATTGGCGTATAAGGTCTTGCGCTATTCTTTAATGAATATAACGCCATTATTAAAGATAATCCCGATCTGCGAATTAGGAAACTGTTCTAACAGCCTAAAAGACTACCCATAGAGTAATATTTCTATGTCCACAGTGGCTCAATTGGTTAGAGCGTCAGCTCAAGGTTCCTGGTTCGAATCTAGGCGCGGAATTTAAACATATGTGGTATGGCGTGTAATAAATCCTAATTGACCATTTTTGAGCTATTCTTCAATTCGCAATTAGTTTCCTATTAAAGAGTATCTTAGGAAAATTTCTAATTTATGATAATACGGACAGTAACTAATTAATTACTATTTTTATAATTGAATATTAAGGAGTAAAGCACAAAAAAGTGAGATTTATTGATTCTTCTGAAATTCCTATTTAATGTACATGTGAAAAGTACAATAGTAATGGATAATTTTAGCATTTAAAATATAAATCTAAAGTATAATAATAGAGCAATTTTTTTAAATACCAGATACAGTTATCAAAAAAACAAATAGCACAGACAAGTAAACTGATAAATTTTTATAAGCTTGTGTTTTATTCTGACTCGGTAGCGTCCTTGCCTTTCTTCGGTCGAGATGTTGCAGATTTCGCCAATGGATTTAACTTGACTTTATTAACTTTGAGGGTGTCCAAACGGATAAGCTTTCTCGAGGGACCTTTCGAAGTTTGAACAGTATTGAGAGTCATGACTGGATTTAAGGTGGAGGCGTCGGTTTTTAGTTGTAAACGACCAGGTGTAGTCTGCGGAAGCGTATAACGTCTCTTGTAACAATGCAGTTTTCCTTGCCGGACGGCCTTATCCAGCGTGTCTTTCCAGATGTTATCGGGTACGCGTTTCTTACAAGTCACCGACATCAGGGCGATTAAATTACCTTTGGTACATCCGTGCGTATTGAATGGTGGTTTCTTCATTGTATCTATAACATGCTTAAGTAGAGTTCTTTCGTTGACCTTTACTGTTAGCTCCGAAGTAATAGATGAACGTGGTCTCCCTATCCGTCTTCTTTCTTTCTTCTCGAGATTAGTGATAATCGCTTTCGATTTATCATTGGAAGTGGGTCCAGAGGTTCGGCTACGAGTCAAATTGGAATTTTGGGGTGTACTGTCGCTTTCCACGCCATCATTTGAAAGCGAACTCATGTTAGTGGTTGAAGAATCCCAGTCGAAATGAAAAATTTAATAAATGCTCGTAAATTAAAAAGAACGTGCTATAATTATTTTTCTATGTTCAGGCACGCGAAATGTGCTTAAACAATTGCCATATAATTTAATTTTGTAGAAATTAATCTCTTGCCTTATTACATTATGAATTGTCTTCTTTCATTGTATTTTTAATTTATTTCTCTTTAACCGACAATTTGTAGAAATAGTCGAAATGCAAAACTCATAAAATCAAATTCGCAGCATATACAAGTATCTCTAACCTTTACAGGGTTCGTACACTTGATCAAAGATAAAATTCCATGACTTTTCCAAAACTTTTCCAGGCAATTCAATAAAATTTCAAAACCATAATATTTTATAATTTTAAGGATAATGTATTCATATAATTTATAAATAATTACTAAGAAAACATAAAATCTGTTCAAAAAATCCTTTATTAGATACAGTTAGTATCAAACACTTCACATTACAGCTCTTTTAGTTCAAGAATTTTCCTATTGATGTCGTTATCAACTTTTACAATTTCAATTTGTTTCTTTTTGGCATGGCTACGTAGTGCATTTGACTGCGATAGGAGTGACAAAGCTCCTTTTTCCTCTGCTTTTGTAGCAAGTTTATCTGCTTCTGCATATAATTTGTCAATATCAATTTTCATTCGTTTTGATTTTTGTTTCATTTCATGAATCTCCTCTTCACACTTTCTCTTTGTGCCTGCTTTGTTTTCTTTTTCTTTGAGTTTCTTATTCTCTTCTAAAAATGCCATATACTTTTGTCTTGCACTCGCAGCAGCATTCAGTAATTTCTTGTCGATTTTAACGTTGATGAGTCCTCCAACAGAATCAATATGATCACTTATCACTCTTTGTGCTACTAAAGTTTTTTTCCGTCATATTCTCCACTGGAGTGTACTTGTTGATTAAAAATCCTCTTTCCACTGTTGCCTGACCATGAGAAAGTAACAGCAACAGTTTAATTAGATGCCACACTTTATCATGTATTTTATTATTTTCCATATCATTAAAAAATAAAGTATCCAAATAAGAACTTTCTATAAAATTTTCAGAAAAGTTAAAAAAAGATTCTGGATTCTATAAATATTCTCCAAACTGTTTTAAGATTTCATCTGCCTCATCCTCTTCAGTTCTGTTTGATTCAATCATAATTTGTAAAATCTTCTTAATGTTAGAAACACATAATTTCTTGTTTCTTTTCATTTCCACTGGATTCAAGCAAGTCAAATAACGTGCGAGTGGATAGGTTATTGGAGTTTTATTTAGTAATTTAATAACCATGTTATTCAAAAAACTCCTGCATTCTTTCTTAAAAGATAAAACATGGAAATCTTCAATTTTTTCTCCATTTTTAAATTCCTTAGAGCTCTGTTAGTTTTAAACCCCAGATCAAGTGTGCTAACATCTTTGAAATGCGATTCTTCGTTCAAATTAAATTGCAAGATGTTATTAAGATTTAAATCTGTTACTATTTCTTCTTTCATATATTTTTTAAGGAGAGATTTAATAATTCCACACAGATCACCAGAAAGAAATGGAAGCATTGGCCGTCACACTGATATTTCGTTAAAAAGGGAGTGATTTCTTTAGCAACATGCTCAAAGAATAATATTTTAAGAGGTGTAAGAGGGTCATGAACCCTAGCTGCTACAACTTGAAATGAACTATTATTTGGATTTGAAATCTTCTTCAGTTCAACAGCTTTAACAAACTCACAGATGTGGCGCCATATTTCATATGCTCGTGAGGAAGCAGGAATATTTTCCAACCATCGAGTTTTAGAAAATTTTAATGGGAATAATGAGTAACCTGTAACTTTAAGGAAATCTTCTCGTCGAGCAGGAGCATCATTAAACAAGTAATATAGACTGCTAAACAATTTTTCCACTCCAGAACCAGATTTTTCAACCCCAGTTTTGAATGCCCCATGAACTGTATGCAGTCCACAAGTACCTATATTCAGCAGAGATTTTTTGAAATTCTTCTGAATTTCGCGTGAGATTATTCTGTAAAATTTCCAATTTACATTAGGTCCATCCATTGACAATTGTAATAATTTTTCTTGTTTCAAATCGCAAATGCAATGGTGGAATTTTTCAATCATATCTTCAGCTCTAGAATGACCCAAGAATTCTGAAGTCAGATATCTTGTTTGAACTATCAAAATCTTGTTTGAACTATAAAAATCCATTTGTTTTGACTGCTTTTTCAGATTCAATGATTCATCAAATAGTAAGAGAAATGTTTGCGAAGCTAAATTAGACATCAGTAGTTCTTGAAAACATGGTGAACGTTTCAACGTTAATAACTGACCGGCATATTCAGATAAGAAAATTTCTTAAAGAACACCACACGGATATTAACCATACATTTGATTCATGGCATGTAGTTAAAAGTAAGCTTACCATATTTTATAATCTGAAATTTTTAGATAGTATAATAAGGCTAATTGGTAACATTTTCAAATCTCCAGGCTTGAAGAAGAAACTTTCCACAGCAGCTAAGAAGAAAAATTGTGCCATCATTTCATTTTTGTGGAAAGCATTACAAACCATCTATATTGGTGTGCAGCAGCAAGTGGGGATGATTCCAAGCTAAAAGTGGCAAAATGGTTATCACTTTTAAACCACGTAAGGTGAGTAGTTTACATCTAAATTTATTGTCAAAAATAAGAAATATATAATCTACAGATATTATTGTTGTGCTCATAAGGAATATTCATGATGGTCATGGCACTGTTTTCCCAAAGTGCATGTATGGTGATTTATCAGATGATAAGAATAAAGTATGGTTAAAAGCAGGTGAGTGCCTATAATTTGTATGTTTCATTGCAATGCATTTCGGTGTAAGAATACTCAATCCATTGGTTTCATTTTAGATTCACCAGCCTATAAGAAGATCGAAGAAATTGTCAGCAATAAATCACTACTCAAAGACATAGAAATGCTATCACCCAACTACCAAACAAGCCAACTAGAAAGTTTTCATAGCATAATCAACCATTTTTGCCCTAAATCAACACACTATTTTTATGAGAGTATGATTTGCAGGTGATAATATAGTTCTTATTATATCAAATATCTTTTGTTTGAATCATCTTATTTAACTGTATGCTTAATTAGTTTAACAATGTTTTTTTAAATTTTAGAATGTATTTAGCAGCATTACATTTCAATGAGAATTCTTCAAAGCAAGTCTCAAAAGATGAATGGGGACCGCCACGGCTGGTAATAACGTTCCCAAAATGCAAAAAAGGAGAACATTCTGTTAGACTTTTAAAAGAAGCAAGCAGCTATGGTAAATATTCTACTTTCAAATAAGAAAAATTTTAAATGCCAATTAAAAATTATACTAAACAGATTACAAAAATCTTTCAGAATATTTCCACTCGCTACTACAAGAAGCACTTAAATTATGGAAGGAAAAGAGTTACAGCACAGCAAAAAATTGGAAAAGAAACTATTTAAAACCACCACCTTTATCAGATATGTGTAATCGCCCGAGCAAAGAAAATGTTATATCTCTTTTCAAAACACGATATCCAAATAAATAAATGAAAATAGTGCCTGTTATTATTCAAGAATAAAAAATATTTCTTTATTGAAAAGTTATTCAGACTTTTTTTGTATGAAAAATCAAATTTTATTATAACCCATATAGAGATGTAGGGTCATGTTGTTTATTATATTTCTGGAATTGATAGTTTCTTTTCATAACATTTTTTATATGGTAGATTTATCAATTCGGTTTCAGCTATATAAGCTCTTCAGTGCTTTTTCTATGCTCTCTATATATTAATGAGATTACAAATCATAATTTGATACTTACAGTTTGGGATATTCATTAGGAAGAATATAATCTCGTTATTTTCATTGTGTTAATATAACATACTTAAGTATATCAATTACGTATATATAGACTATATAAAACCACTGAAGATGGTTACATAACTGAAAATAGAAAGTATCAATCAATTAAATCAAATTTTGTTGATAAACAGTTAAAGGTTGGTTGGTGGTTTATTAGAATTTTTGGCGTCGACTACTTAGGTCATTTTGCGCCTTTAACACAAGTTATATCTGTACGCAGCCCAGGACAAACACAAACATCCATGCCCACGGCGGGATTCGAACCCGCGACCAGGTGGACTCGAGAACTAGAAACCCTACGCCCTAGCCCTCTCGGCCACCAGGCCGACAACAGATAAAGGAAACAGCTTTATATTCATTCATAAACTAAGTAGGAATAAATGTATAGAGGAGGGTCATGTTATAATAATTTAGTTTATTAAAAATAAAAAATAAATAAATAAAAAAGAAAGAAAAGAATACATATAAATATGGTATAAACATGTCTTTAATATCTTCGGTATTTAAAACCACAATACTCCTCAGATGGAAATTCATTCCTGATAATGTTCACAACACAACTTGGAAGAATTTTTCTGTTATTTCTCCCAAGCCTACCCCAGATCCAATTCGTAAATTGCCGATAACTAGTGTACCTATATTGCCTGTATCAATAATAAAAATTATTAGATAACTGTTTAAAAATCATACAAATTAAACGTTTTTCATTGTGCATTCATTCCTTACTCATTGACTGGGGCGTCTGGAATCGCTGAAAATTGGCAGAAACCTATATAGGCAACAGAGAGAACATCTCTGTCGAGGCAAATTTTTTTAAATGCATCGTTATCTAATATGCATGTAAAATCCTCGGGAATATGCTCTTCGACTTCATCATAATGATGACAGCAGATGCTTTCTGGATCAGTAGGCATTTCCTGACAATGCCGACATTTACACCTAAAATATTTTGAATATGAAGCAATATTCTTATACTGCATATATGATTATATAAATAAATAATTTACAATAGTCTAAAAAGAAAAAAATTACCAGAGATCAGTTGAAACGAGAGCGGGCGGCGGTTTGGGAGGGGCGTTTACCCCATCATGACAGTCGCCCAGAAGTTCCGCTGGCAAATCGCTTTTTTTGGCTCAAATGCGTATGGCATAATTTCACGATTTTCAAAATAATTTGCTGAATTGTTTTGAAAATCTCCATCGAAACTTTCGTCGCTTGAAGTGAATTCAGAAGAGCTATCCGAGCCGTAGTTGGCCATATCGTACACCTACCTCGCAATATGAAAACAAGCTACATCTCGCTAAGCATCTTGGAGACGCGCAGGCCAATGACGTCACGGAGACGATCGCTCCAATCCAAAATGGAGCGCGACAGATTTTACGAAATGCGTATATAAACGCCGTTTTTATATATTTAGAGAGATTTTTGACAATTTTTAATATTACTATATTAATATATTTTTACTCTAGATTGTTTAGACAAAAATTCATTTTTAAGTGGTACTTGTCCTTTAATAATAGGAGGATTATAGGGGTAGAACGAGGGGGGTGTTGAGCACGACAAAAACAACTCTGAACGAGGCCTTGGCAAATTATTTTATTATGTTAAGGCCATCAGAATAAATCCCCTTAAATAAAAAATTACCGGGTAAATTCAAAAAGGTTTTAAATCAACATTCTAAAATTACACTTAAATTAAAATTATATTAATGAAATTGGAATTAAGAGGAATTTAATTTTAAAAAATTAATGAGTATTAAATTAATTAGTATTATATTAAAATTTAAATTAAAAAAAATTTAATAAAAAAAAAACGCCAATGCTATATTCCCAATTTTAAAATTTTTATTAAATTAAATCTAAAAAATTCTTATTCATTTATAGACTTTATTAATTAATATTTTATTAAAATTGAAATTAAAAGGAATTTAACAAAAAAAAACCGCCAATGCTATATTCCAAATTTTAAAATTTTTATCAAATTAAATTTTAAAAATTCTTATTCATTTAGAGACTTTATTAACATTTTGTTAAAATTGAAATTAAAAGGAATTTAACAAAAAAAAACAAAACGCCAATGCTATATTCCAAAAATTAACATTCATTTTATTACATTTCGACTGAATATCCTGAAAGAAACAAATGCAGATCATTAAGATACATTTATTCTGAACTTAAACTGGACATAATGGCATTTTTAAATTGCAATTCTTCTACTGGTGCAGGATTTTTTAAACGTTTTTGATCTTTTTTTGTTTGTTTTCTAGTAGATTGATATCTTTGAGGAGTAATTTTTTTCCTCTCAAGAAGGGCATCGTTTTGTTCACTCACAACTGATTTTGTTGTACAATATTTAACAGGTGAAGAAGGAATACTGAAGAATTTTTGTTTGAATTTACTTAACTCAGCATAGAAAGATGTTTATTTGTTGTACACTTGCTCATAATTTCCTCAAAAAGTAATCTAGTGCGATGCAATTCTTCTTCCTTTCGTTCTAATGAGGACAGATTGTGTGCTTGCACAATGTTAAAATGAACCTCAATTTCATTATCTTTATCATTTGCACATTCATCAATTTGAAGAATTGAATCATCGTCATCACCTTCTTCAAAAGAATTTTCTTTAAAATCACAAGCATTGGCAATTAAACAACAAACTAAATGTATGTGCTTACACATGTTCCAACAAATAAGTTAATCAAGGCAGGTACATGACAAAAAGTGCAAACATTTTTTACAGTCGTTGCAAAATAAAGCACTTTTACTGGAACATTCTTTGTTTTTCTTTACTTCATATATAACACCATTTCTTGTGTTTGACTGAACGTACCACACAATTCTCTCACCAAGATCCACTTTCAGAACCAATCTTTTGATAGTTTATAACCAAGACTGGCTTTATGCCTTGCCCTTAAAACAAAATATTACTGCTTGTTTTCCATATATATAATGTCATTATTCTATCAAATCCTTTATCTCTCACATACGACATAAGGATTTGTCTTGTCTTTTAACTTTTTTGCCATGGAGATATTGATATTTCAAAATGCCATGGAATCTTTCTACAACCATGTTTGTATTAATCCCAATTCTTTCCTATAACAGTATGCCCACATTTTTGGTCGGTTTACATAATGTTTGACAAAATATTCACCAAATGTTACAGTGTCAATATCTGAAACAACAAAAGTATTGACCATTTTCATAAATGCATACAAATTTTTAATTTGATAAAATAGGGAATATAAAATTGGCGATTTTTTGTTAAACTTCCTTTTAATTTCAATTTTAATTAATATAAATGAATAATAAAAGTTTTAAATTTAATTAATATAAATTTGAATTTGAGAATATAAAAATTAATAATTTTTTAAAATTAAATGCCTCTTAATTCCAATTTCATTAATATAATTTTAATTAAATAAAGCTCATTTAAAGTTAATAAATTTTATGTTTTGGGTATGGATTTTTCAGCCACATATTTTTGTAACCTGGAAGTTTCAAGTTTTTGAGTCTCTTGTTGGAAGTTTCAAGTATTTGATGCAAGTGCAGAAATGAATATTTACTCGCTTAAATGCAGAAAATTAGAAACTGTAATTTTAGCAAATTGATTGAAAACCTTTTTGAATTTAGAGATATATTTACCCGGCAATTTTTTATTTAATATTATTAAGGGGACTTATTCTGATGGCCTTAACATAATAAAATAATTTGAAAAGACCTCGCTTTCAGAGTTGCCAACTCAACCCCCTCCCCTCCCCTTGAGCTAAAAATCCGCAAAATTTAGTATGAAATCCGCTACGGGGTAAATTCGCATTATGTTCTATCCCTATAATCCTCCTATTGTTAAAAGTCGCTCCCTAGGCACCAGCCTAGAAAGAAATTGTCAAGAAGCTAGAACATAGTAGTCGATAATAACTAAGTCCGATAACATGAGGTTCAACTTCTACGGCTAGCTCCAACCAGTATAACTGGAATGTCACCATCGAAGAGTTCATCGAGATCGCTAACGTCGAGAGTATGTTTAGGTGAATTGTAGAGCGCCACGAACTTCACTTCACCAAGGGAGACGTCATTGATGATGACGGACGCCGATTCCATACCTGCGTAAGATTTGGAGACCAATTCTTAATGTTTAATTCCATTCTTGACGATGATCGAGCACCACCAAAGGCACATCTTGTAGTGTTTGGAGTCATACGATCCTTACGGTACACACAATAATCGGGTAGCTTGAAATCCCGGCTTGGCTTGAGGTGTATTTCACAGAGGAAAGCAACATCGATTTCCTGCTTCAACAGAAAGTTGTGAAACTCTATACGCTTTCGGGGAACCCCCCTAGCGTTCCATATTACAGAACAGTGTTGCTAGATATTTCTACCTCGAAAATCCCAAAACCCGTCCACAAAGCAGCCCAAAAACCGCGGGACTTTGATAGCCGGCTGATTTTAAATTACTGCACATAGTATTCGAAGTAATTCATAATAAAATAAACACAAACAACAAAAAAATTTTATTTTAGAAAATGAGATTAATTTCTTTTAATAAAATAATGACACTTTTGATACAGTAATGAAAGTAATTCATACAATAAAAATTTCAGCTGCGGCATCAAGTTCTTGTTGCTCTGTTGCCGAATACATTACATGAGAATTAAAATTTGCCATCATTCCTGTAGTTGGTTCAAAGTCATTGCAACGTTTGTTGTCTATTTGCAAAGACGTTTGGATCTGCAGAATAGCATCTAAAGTCCTTAAACATGTTCGATTCCTAAGTTTTGTTTTTACGATGTTCATTTTAGAAAAAATACGCTCGACTACAGCATTACTAATAGGAAGAGTTAATAGTCCAAGTGCAAATTTGCTAATATTTGAAAATGCTAATTCACCATCAGCTCGTTTGACTTCATATGCAGCAGACCAAAACTTAATACTATTCCTTTCAACAGTTTCTCCAAAAACATCCGACCAGTTATTGATCTTGACAAGTCGCCATTCATTCTCCATGGTGTGTTTATCTAAATCGTTAATGGGAACCAAATTAAGGGGCAAGTCTTCATATTTCACGTTGTTGCACTGATTTAGGTAATAAGGAGGCGCTAGATATTTTAATTTTTCTAACAACCAAAATTTTTCAGGGAGGCACTTCTGAACCTGCATTGCCGCCTGTTTCAAAAATTTGAAACACCGTTCTCTAACAGTTATTAGTTGCTCGTGAGTTATTGCCCCATTCCTTTTATACTGTTGAGCTACTCTCAAAATCATTTCCAAGGTCGACATTATTTAGATCTTTATATATGCTTACAAAAGAAAAATTGACCAAAATATCATTCAATTCAATTTGCTTCGGTTGTACAAATCGTTGGAACACTGAAAGAACAAAGTTCTTCAAGTCTGATAACATAATGAATAAATCTCCATCTGTCTTTTGAAATACCAGAATAATTATTTGAAATTCTTTCAATATAAGCACTAAAAATGCTAAATACAAGTGGTTGGTTGCATCTGAATACATTTCAGAAAGTGATCGTGTCGTGTAACATTTCGTACCATTAACTACAGTCGAAAAATGCAATTTTAATGAATAAAACTGCTCATAAATTTTTTATACCGCAGCCGCTCTAGACAACCATCGTCTATCACTTAATTGAACAAACTGCTTAGGTGTTCAATGACACCATCATTAAGGGACTTATAAAGCAATTGGTACTCAAATTGACGTTTAGTACTTAAATGAAACCAACTGTAAGTCTCTCGTATTAAAAATTCCATTGCTGCAGGGAGTTCCTCTGAAGCTTTTGACAGCATAAATGAATGGAATGGCAGATGCACTTGACCAAAATATCGGGATTATTTTGCTTTAACATAGTATGTATTCTGACCACACATATTGCTTGCCGCATCGACCCCTAATCCAATGATGTTATTTAAATTCAACTTTGCCTTTGCCATAAATTCTGATAGGCAAGCATACAATTCTCGATGGGTGGTTTTAACTACAGTTAATAAACCTAAAAAAGTTGTTATTAAACCTTTGTTGTGGAATTGTGTTTTCTCCTTTCATTTACTTCTTCTATGTACAGGGTGCCTCAATAATCACTAAAATCCTCCTTTCTACCATCATAGGAAAATCAAACTTATGATCTCTGTTCATGCTAATTTCTTAATAGCTGAGATTCTTTGGACACATTTAGTTGAACTTCTCCATTGTGGTGTTTAATTAACAATGACCACATCAAAGAACGTCGTAAGCCCTCCCACCACGTCAAGGTAGTGTCCACTGGGAAGGAGAGGGGATTAGATGTTATTTTCCCCTCCCCCACATCATCGCCATAATGGTTTGCAGAGTTTTTAAGCTCGTGCCAGGGACCATTTCTTCTGGATTTACGGAGTACTTAAACTCTCGCCAGTGACCCAGGCTCATAGAATAGGATGAAACCACAGCACAACGCAATGGTTATTTGCATAACCACTACGTTCTTGATGACCGTGAATAACTTGTAGGTTTCCCTAAAGTATATTCTCACTATGGCATCGAAAGTGCAGTCGAGGAAGAGCCAGTTAATTGCTATGAGCATGGCGATGATGCAGATATCCCGTAAGGGATTAGCTCTGTAAACGAGGCGTACTCTAGGTACTCTCCTCGCCCTCAACTGCCTCCAAGTGCTGGCCACCTCCCTCCCTAATCTCATAATAGTACTCATTGCGAACATATTTATGATACACCCTTCATCTCGCAGCCTATTATCACCAAGTGCTGCTCAAAAATGTCAAAAGTGATTCAAAGAATTTCTTTCTAGACATTGTTTCATAGAAAAAACTCTTAATTCTCAGAATAATATTTCTAATGAGAATTTAATTAAGCCTTTTTAATTTTAGAAATACCTTATTATTCTGAGAATTAAGCTTTTTCTATGAAACAATGTCTACAAAGAAATTCTTTGAACCACTTTTGACATTTTTGAGCAGCACTTGGTGATAATAGGCTGCATATCTTAATACTTTACTAAACTACATATCTCTCTATCTGTACAGGGTGATTCAAAACAACTCAACATATAAACTTTAAGGGGAGATTGTATGGGTGATTCTGACCAAAAACGTTCATATTCA
The DNA here is from genome assembly GCA_023313115.1 of Rhysida immarginata. Classification (NCBI taxonomy): domain Eukaryota; kingdom Metazoa; phylum Arthropoda; class Chilopoda; order Scolopendromorpha; family Scolopendridae; genus Rhysida; species Rhysida immarginata. The sequence continues at coordinate 134,921 of JAHWFO010074188.1, forward strand.
TATGAACCTGTGTCCATATTTGAATGGTAACTGAGGTCTGCTCTCAATATCCGTCTACCTGTTTATCTATATATCTGTCTACTTTTCTTCCTATGTATCTACATACCTGCCTACCTACCTACCTACATATGCCCTTTCTGGTGCAGATACGAGAGCAGATCTCTTTAAAAACCATCTAGTTTTTACTTATCTCACAAATGTGTCTACTTGTTTTCCACAATCCAGTACAACTTGACAGGAATAATCGTTCTCCAAGCCAGCTTTTTGCTGAAAAACAAATTTAATATTAAAATATGGAAGAAAAGGACACGGAAAATTAAAATTAAAAACAAAATTAAGAGAAAAACAACCTCGTTTTTATGAGACCTACGAAATAATTGTGTCCATTGTCACTAATCCCATATATACTATTCCATTGTGTCCCCTATGGAGCCTTTCGGGCAAAGCCAAGGAGATAGTCCAAAACTCAGGAGGGGAGTGGATGCAGTTTTTCCTATGCAGTGTTGCCAGACTTTAGGAGGCGATTCCGTTAAATGAGGCATTATTTCTTTTGTTACTGATACTTGCTTGTTTTTCGTCTCGCATTACATGGCGCACATTTCGAAAAAGCATAAAATCACTGAACCAGTATTTAAACCGGACTGAGAGAATCTGTTTGTTTTTTTTTCATTTAACACGGATTGGATTCTAAATGCTTAATATGCAATCGTGTCCTATCGGGAAAAGAAAATACAATTCTACCTGACATCGAGAAAATTATCACATTAAAACGAAGGAAATATAATGGTAAATTGCCTCGGTTTGTTTATGTTTTTTTTTTTTGTTTTTTTTACAGTATCGAATTGATAATTAGCAACTCGACTTTAAGGAACTGATCAACGTAATGTGCAATGGGAGGGGGGGGGGGAATTACCCGCGTGCACGGGCGCTGCCCGCGGAGAGAAATCTTTGACAGCCCTGATTTAATGAGAATCTACGAAATTTACAATGTTTTGTCAGGGATTTAATACCGGACTCTGACGTTGATAAAACTGTTAATTCACCAGCGGAATTTTTCACGCCGAACGCTTCTTTTAGTAACGAAATCAACTTGTTCGAACATTGTAGCTCAGAAACTGTCAGAATGAGAACGTCGGAAGTTTAACATAATTTTGTTTAATATCCCAGAGTCAGATAAAATGAATGCAGAAGATATAAAAAACGATGACATTCATAGCTTTGACAAATTTGTTGAACAACTTGGTATTAGTCAACCTTCAATCGCAAACCTGTATCGTTTAGGAAGAAAGTCAAATGAGAATCACACTAGACCTCTGTTAATAAAGTTAGCATCTCTGCAGGAAAAAGACATCATTATGGCTAAAAGAAATGTAAAAATATAATATTTCCTGGCGCTAATAAACAAGTTGGATTAGCTCCAGACAGGATTCCTGCTGAGTGAGAAGAATTCAATGAACATAAACTACAGTCACACAAGGAAAACCAAAAAAACTAGCTAACGTTAAGATCTGATGAGCAAAAACAAATAACCCCGGAAGCAGCGCAGCTCGGAAGAGAACAAGGTATTAACCTCTAATAAACAACAGATCACCCATCTTGCTTCATTGTCTAATGAAATAAAATATCCTGCAGAAATCTGTGTAAAAACTGCAACAATAAATTTTCGAAGTGTGAAGAACAAAGAAGTCGAAATATCGGAATTTATTCTCTCTGAGATCCTGATATTGTTATTTGTACTGGTTAAAGGACGAGGATACTTCTTCACTTTACCTTCCCGAAAATTATACTTATTATAATTTTATAAAGAACAGGCAGACTAGAGGAGGTCGGGTCTTTTTAGCGGTAAGACGTGAATTTTCATCATAAGAATTGACTTTTACTTGTGTCACTGAATGTGTCTTTGTTAAAATCAGTTGTAGTTCAGGTAAAAATATGGTTATTGGAATCGTTTATGGCCCTAGCTATGATAAACTGTGTTTTTTAAACTTGGCAAAGTGTCTAAACAAAGTAGATGCTAGAAATAAGCTGCTACATATTGGAGGAGATTTCAACTTGTCTAGTGTTATTTGGGACACTATAGGCGTGTTTCAAAACTCGAGGCAATCGAGGAGTTCGAGATTTTTCTGTTTCAAAACTCGAGATATCTCGTCTAAATATCGCGTCTATATATATAAAGAAGGATGTTTGTTTGTTTGTTTTTTATACAAATCCACAGTTTTATTCCGATCTTGATGAAATTTCGCATACATGACCTTCAAAGCATGAGGAAGGTCACTGTCTACCTCAGATTTCGAAAAAATAATAATTATTGATAAAAAATCGATATTCATGGTTATGGCAGGGCATATTAATGAGAAATATCTCATGACCAACAATGCAAGACAAAGTTTTTGCAACAATAAGTATCAACAATGGTATCAACACGCAATTCACAAACACTCTGCACGGATCAACAATATATATCATGACCAACAATGCAAATAAAAGTTTGTGCAACAATAGGTATCAACAATGGTGTCAACACGCAATGCACCAACACAATGCAAGGATCAACAATATATGTCTCATGACCAACAATGCAAGGCAAAGTTTGTGCAATATAGAATTCAATGCATAGAATACCTGTTATTCAGGCTTTTCTTAGAAAAGAAATTTCTTATTACTTAACAATTTCTTGAAAATCTTTAAAAATGATCAGTAACTGGAGATAATGAGTTAGCAGACTATTGAGAAAGAGTGAAAGACGATAGAGGAAGCACTCCTTTAGCTCCGTGCTGTATCGAGCAAATGGTAAGCAAGTAAATAGAAGAATCGGCGACCGCTAGACTACACAAAGTGATGAATGGCCAATTTTTGCTTCAAGACATCGAAAGAAGAAAGGAAATTGCAACAACATCAAGTGTACATCTAAAGTAAGATTACGTGAATAAAAAATTATTTAGACTAGAAGGCATCCTTGGAGAGGTCCATCCATTGTGAGCCTTTAAAAAAATTTTTTTCGGTAAATCAAGTCCCGGTATATCACATAGAATGGATTTTTTCAGTGAAGAGGTAAATTCCTGTCTTTCGGATTTTTCTTAGAATGGATAGTCCCTTCGGTCTATATTGTAGTGATTGAGTTATTATTTAACCAATTTGGAGGTTTAATTTAGCTTTTTGAGGTTGTTCTGTTTACCTACAAGCGTACTTATCCCGGGCAACGCCGGGTTCTCTGCTAGCCTTTCTATATATATAAAGAAGGATGTTTGTTTGTTTCTTATGCAAATCTACAGTTTTATTCCGATTTTGATGAAATTTTGCATACTTGACCTTCAAACATGAGGAAGGTCACTGTCTACCTCAGATTTCGGAAAAATAATAATTATCGATAAAAAATCGATATTCATGGTTATGGCAGGACATATTACTGAGAAATATCTCATGACCAACAATGCAAGACAAAGTTTGTGCAACAATAGGTATCAACAATGGTATCAACACGCAATTCACAAACACACTGCACGGACAAACTATATATCTCATGACCAACAATGAAAAG
>JAHWFO010074188.1:168458-199897 GCA_023313115.1 Rhysida immarginata
TATTATTATTATTATTATTATTATTATTATTATTATTATTATTATTATATTAATTACATTTTGTGCATACAATAAAGAAAGTTAAATAAATTTTTTACTTCTTTGGCTGTTTTCTGATCTTTACCAGTTTAGTGTTTTCGAAAATCCATCAACTTCGCCGTGACTGAACCTTTTCCTATTGTAAAAATATTTTTTCCTCAAGTTATGCAAATATTACCAAAAAAATAAATGATTTTCAGATTGAATATCAACCATTTATTTCTGGAACCACCATGTTTTTATGTGACCGTTCTTGACACGCGTTTTATAAGATTTATCTGAAATCTCACTCTCAGATAATTGAATAATATCGGAACCATTCTTTTTTCCTGATGAATTATCATACTAAAAAGAAATTGGGGATTTTATTTTGGTGGGATTTGCTGCTTGAAACGATCATACGGCTCGCTTGTACTTGGCACTGTTGTTAATGCGTGAAACTTCAGATGTATCGAATCCGATGTTCAGATGTCTTTATAAATGTCATATCCTTTTAATCACATGATAATTTCATTTTCTAGGCTGATTGGTCAATTATATGTGGGTTTTTTTAATCTAAACTTAAATATAATTTGTCCATACAAATAGAATTAGCCAAGTATTTTGCCAAATGTAATAGTTTATTTGTCAGATTAGTTAAACTATCACCATTGGCGATTTGGTGAGCAGACTGCGCTACACTGACATTAAGTTGAATTCATTTATTGAAATTTAATAATACTTGTTATTATTAATCTTTCAGTATTTAAATTTTTTATCTTCCAGCTTCAAATAAAAGTAACACTTCTGAAAATAAACCTCCTGTGAAATCGATAATAGAAGGTGGAAATTTATTTCCGTTTTATTGTGAAGTAAGTATCATATTTGCTTTAAAGATTTTCTTTAAAGTATATTTATATATGTATGCAAGGAGATAGATTTTATTTATTTTATAATTTCATTCTTTTACGACTAAGGCATTGACAACATTAATTAAATATTTATTTTTTTATTTTATTTTGAACTTGAGATTTTTTATTTAGAAAGACAGTAAAACTCCGATTTTAAGTTTTTAATCAGACAAAAGAAAACACGTAATGTGGGATAACATAAAATGATACCACCAGAGTAGCCAGGCTTCTTGTCTAACTTTGTGTATTTCCTCAGGTGCTTGTTGAGGTAGAGTGAGTTCAGAGGAAGCACTGCTTCCACTCCACTCGATTACATGTACACTTCACTGTTCGATTGTCAATGCATTGATCAGAATTAAATGTGTGAAAATTACATGTAACATACAAGAATCTCAAGTTTATTTCTTAACGCAATGTTATTGGGATTTTCAGCAAATTGTTTCAAACCTGGATAATATATCCTCGTTAATATATTTTTTGCTCGGTTCTTGGAAATAATACACAAAAGTTCGGCTGTATTTAGAAATGAAACTGTAACCTCTACCCTTGATTGCACCACCTTATATGAAGGGTGCCAATGTATCCAATATCCCATTGATTGGACCCCCCCCCCCTTTTTTTTATCACCACCAGAATCCAATGCAATGAATTCAAAAAAATCAGCTAGCTCAATATCAACCCTTTTAAAACAAGAAAAACATTCAATCAAGGACAAAGGTTGGGTTCTTTAAAAAGTGGCAGGTTGTGACTTATTTGTTCCAATAAGATAGGCAAGGATTAGAATTAAATAAAAATCTTTTATTCAAGGATAAAAGAATACCAATGAGATACAAAAATATATACAAACTTACATCTAAGGAAAGAAGTGATAGTTCTTAACGTCAAAGAAGAAAGTTAATCTAAATTCCCAATTACTTACAACTACAATAACATGCAAAAATTCAATAAATGCAAATGAGATAAATATTCAATAGGCAAATATTAAACTCTTCAACTGCTCTGAGGATAGAGATAGCATTGCTTAAAACTCACTTCTAATAAAATTCTCTCAAATTGTTCTTTATCATACCTTTGTCATGACAATCAAAGAAATTATATATATCAAAAGTTTCCTTTCTACTTACAATCATGTAGTTTCAGACACCTGCAGACTTGTGATCACTATTAATCCAAACTTGGGCACAAAACACTTTTTATTTTAAACAGGCCATAAAATATTTCACTTATCACACTGAAGCACAAAAAACACACTTGAAGATAATCCGGATCGATTAGTGAGTAAGTCCACTGGAGGTCTCAGTGTCCCCACTAAGTTCAACAGATGATTTCAAATATGTAGTGGTCTTCCTCTCTCAATGTTGGGCTCCTAATCATGCCACTCACTTGAATAAAATTCCGTCACTTGCTCCAATTCGCTCTGAAAAATGTCAGGGTTCCAATTTCCAATTTCTTATTTCCAATTTCCAATAATAACTCCGTTACACGCTAACTAGGTATAGAATTGTCTGATGATGCAGTTCACTGTCACCCTGATGCAGTGAGCTTGGGCGGAATGTACAGCGTGCGGAGCTCTACCTGATTGGGTTGACCAGGTCAACTCTGACACCTGTCACCCCCCCATGTCAAATTTCCGTGTCACTATCAATGTTGATGAGCCTGCATACTCCGAAAATGAAAGGAGAAGCCATCTGATTAATTAACTGACTGTGAATTCAGCACAGCAGCCTTTTTCGTCAACATAGCCCACCCTCAAAGTCTTTGTCATGCCAGAACTCATTATGACTACATTACTGTCTCTCAATTAACCTTAATTAACATCCATGGTGAATCTGCACTTAATAAACCTACTTGATGAGCCTACACGAGCGCTGATTTTGGGAGGTGAGGCTACCAGATCGCTTCGACGGGCTGCGGGAGTTTCACAGCCGCCTCTGCGCATCTCGGCTAACCTTCCCCCCTCAACCGACCAGGGCGGAGAGCCCTCAGCCTCCCCCTGTCCACTGACTCGGCAGAACTCGTACTCTCTATTTCCCACGATCTAATTTATAGGAGCCATGCATCTGGTCTCCTTTCCCCCTTCTCATTTCACTAAGATCAACCAAGAAAAATACAACTTAGCATGATAGCTGTAAACTCAATATTTATTCCATGACACAAATGATCCCTAAATCAACCCAATAATTCTTCCCACCAATTAATTCACAGACCACTTTCTGTTCAATTCACATAAATTCCAAAAAGAATAAGTTCATCCTGTTTGAACACCTCCCCTCCACTACTCTCACAATCGTGTAGTATTAAAAGTGTCCAACATTAAAATAATCAATTCTATCCACCTAACATAGACTAACCACCAAAATTAATATCTATCTAGATTCCCACCAATTAACCGAATAATAGCCACTATTATTCCATTGATCAATTTTTCCCCCCCCAAAAAATCTCTACACAACACGTGATAACGTCACAAAACTTTGATTAGAAACTTGCATAAATTAGTAGGAAAACATTGGGGGAAAAAAACTTTTACAAACATTGGGAAAAAGCAGTGATTTTTATTTCTTTTTTTTTCTTTTGATTAGAAATTTCACAATTATGTTTTCAATTATTGAAAGAGACTGCAGGTGTAAGGAAAAGAATTTTGATTTTCATTTGACAGAAAAAAAATTGCATTATTTGCAAAACGTAATATGCAGAGAAAGTTTGATTTGCATTATGTAAAAACCGAACTTTTTTAAAATCATTGATACAGGAGCTTTATGGGGACCGAGCAAAAATTACGTAAGAAACGGGAAAAGATAAAAACGGGGTTCTACTGTAACACCATAAACATTGCACAGCTTAAGTATGATAAATGTTGAGGTAATAAATGAATGAATTAACAAATATAGTATTTAATTACACCATGTTCTTGATTAATGCTCGAATTAGGTTTCTGAATATATTAACTGTATTCAAAACTGCAGCATTCATGTACTAATTTTCCATAAAAACAATACTAAATAGAGAGATTAAGTTCCTAATGGTCCCAAACATTAGTAAATACAAAATCCCATACAATATTGATTTTATTTTAGTCGAGATTTATAGCTTTTTGTCTCTCTACCATTTATTTCAGCAGAATTCATTTTTATTATTGTTCAGAATGATTATACAGGGTGATTCGAAAGTATACATTATGCTTGCACTGTATACATATTAAACTTAAATATTAAACAAGAATATAACTCGTGAAACGATTTTCAAATATGCTGAAAAGAAGAATATAAAAATTTGTTGTTTAATATTACCGTAATATTTTTATATACAGCAATGGCAAAAACTGCATGTAAATTTATGTATTCGATTGCAGCGCTCACACGAATCTTTCCACCGAACTCCAAGTTTAACTTACTGCAAAACTATAAAAGATATCAGAGTATTGCTGCTTGTGTTTGTTGTGTGTGACTTTAGGAATGCGCTGCGCAAAGTGAGGACACAACGTGACACGATAGTTGCGTGGGCGAACAGTGACGTTCATTCTGAAGACAGTAGCAAAAACTTGGGTTCAAACGCTATTAAATATCATCGCAGACATGCAAATTTCAGGCAGCTGGTCGCTGATAGGTTTATCTCTGGGAATGTATCGCTTTGTTATGGATACTTGCTACTAAACGTGGAAACCGTGCTGAAGCGTGGAACCCACCTCGAAATCCGACATTTGATATGCAACGACCTGATACAATATCCGACCGGGGCCGGTATAGCTGAAGGCCGACGAGTTAGGTCCCTGGCCGGAAGAACGTATAACGAAGTAATACAAAACAAATATATATTCAGGGTGTCTGGAAATAAATGGTAAATATTCATACACGTGAGAGAACATGTATAAAGAAGCATTTTTATTCCTGTGAACATGGCAAGCCAACCCCCACAGAGATACAAGGGGATTAAAGTAAGTTACGCTGCCTGATTGTTGGCGTCCCGCGAGCGACTAGGCAATGTGGTGTAGCCCACATCTGTTCAAGAGATGTCAGTTGTCCCGCCTTTTATTTCCCGCCAAGTGGGCTAGGGCGTAGGCTTACTAGTACACAAGTCCGCCTGGTCGTGAGTTCGAATCCCGCCGTGGGCATGGATGTTTGTGTTTGTCCCGGGCTGCGTACTGTTATAACTTGTGTAAAAGACGCAAAATGACCTTAGTAGTTGACGCCAAAATTTCTAATAAACCAACCAACCAACTCTTTGGCGGATTCTGGGCCGATTCTGCGCATAGAACCCACCAATGGTCTTTCTTCTCCTGCTTCTTTCTCTTTCTGGCGGGTCTACATGTATTCCAGCTCGGGCTTCAGCTTCTCTTTTCTTTCTTTTTTCTCGTGTAAAATCTTCGGAGAACTTCTTTTTCGCTTCTCCTCCCCTCCGAGGATTTGACATCAATGTATGCTCGAATGGCTGCCCCTGTCAGGTCACTCCACAAACCTTTAATACTACCGTTGTACGCCTTGATGTACATTGCTCATAGTCTACGTCAAGATGTTACCTTAAGAGCCTACACCGTTTGTAGGGTGTCTTGTTTGTTTATTTTTACGTAGTTTAATGTTATGTGATGTGACTTGATTTTATTCCATTACATCAACACCTTCGAACAGGTCTGTAGGCTCCAATGTGGGCTGCACCACGTTGCCTAGTCGCTCACCAACAATCCGGCAGCGCAACATACTTTAATCCCCTGTATCTCTGTGGGGGTTGGCTTGCGACACCATGTTCATAGGAATAAAAATGCTTCTTTATACATGTTCTCTCACGTGTATGAATATTTACCATTTATTTCCGGACACCCTGTATATATAGTTGGAAAACGAAATGCTAGGTTTAGAGGGTTAGGGGGAAGAGTTAGAGAAATGCTTCTTTAGTCTGGACTTAAAAATGTCAAGAAAGGAAGCTGTACGTATGTCTGTTTCCAGCTATAGCAACACTTTTTAGTTGATATGAGTATTTAATCAAAAGAGCTGGATTTGTGGCTTTACGTGGGTTATAAGGGCCAGCTGGTTTAGGCAAGAATAAGCTGTTAAGGAGTTAGATGTTCAGGACGTTATTTATAGCTTTGTAAATAAATGTAGCTAAATGGAAAGAGTATAGTTGAAAAACGGAGAGAATGCCTGCGGCCGGAAAAAGGTGGGAAACTGGTTCTGATTTTTTTAAATTATAAAGAATTCTAACGAACCACTTCTGAATTCGGTATAAACGCGTTAGGTTTGTTGAAGTGGTTGAACCCCAAAACTGAAGACCGTAAATAAGGGCGGATTGAATTAGAGTAAAGTAAAGTAGAAGAAGGATATTCTCGGGCAAAAGGTGAAGTCGTGAGAAAAGGCCTAGACGTTGATTTAATGTCGTAGAGAGAGCATTAACATGAGCGTCCCATGAAAGATTGAGAAATTATGAAAGATGAATCCCTAAGTATCGTAAGTATTGGTAGGTTTAACTTCAACTGTGCTGTATACCAAAGAGAAGTTGCACAAGTCGAATTTTTTATTGCGTTAATGAAATATTATATAGGTAGTTTTCTCAAGATTTAAATGCAGAGGATTTCCAGCAGAACAGTTTCTGTAGTACTGAATTAAATGCATGTTGACTTGAAGAGAGGGAGTGATCAGCATATTAAAGTGTGGCATCATCAGTGTAAAGGATCTGGTTCAGTTGGAAGCTCTACAGCTTCATCCTGATTGACAACCGTGTCAATAGATAGTAAAGAACTTAATGTTTCAGGCAACATTTTTAGCAGATCCAGTCTACCTCATTCTATTCGATCTCGAAAAAGATCGAGTGAGACGACATTAAAAGAAAAGGAAAAAAAATATTATGTTTTCGAGATGCTAAGCAATGGGACCCCGCCGAAGATATAGAATAGACGAGTCGCGAGAACGAGCAATGAGCGAGCTACCGGATTCGTCGGGAGAAGAGGAATGCAAATAAGGACGAAGAAATTTCACAATAAAAAGGAGGAAAGGGAAGGAGTGTCTGGGTCTCGATATCAACGGCTGGATAAGACTTCATGCTCGCCCTCGTTGTTCAAAGTTAGGAAAAAGCATAGTTTGAGCTCGCAAACGTATTTTAAAGAACTTTCTTTCGGCGCTTAAGACTCAGCGCTCCTTTTATAGAAGATTTGTGTGGATTGATCCTCCCCCCCCCCCCCTCCCCCGGTGTCAGCGGGGGCAGGTTTCGTCTTCTATCTTAATTTTCTTCAAGATTTTAACCATGGAAAGAAGGTTATGTTGGTTGCTGACGGGAATTTTTACGTCAGCGATTTGATGAAGCAGATTTATGTTGTGACGGGTATTCCTCCGGTGTTAGCATCGGAGGAGCCCGCGTTCCAAATTTTACAGAGGCTATCAAATACGGAATGGCGATCGCTCTGCAAAAAAGGAGCAATTGCTGATCGCGTCGTAGACGTGGATAAGATTAAAGTGGGCAATACCATCGTCCACTTTTTCATGCAGACCCTGGGCACCTGAACATCACAGCCAAGGGTGTGTCACCGTTACTGTCGACTGCATATGTAAAAAACTTTATGTCGGGGTTCGGCGAAGTGCGTAGCATCTCTCGTCCTAAACACCCGGATACGCCTCATCTCCAGACAGGGGATCTAGATTTTGATGTGTGTTGACAGAGGGACATTTCTGACTCTCTTTAATTCATGGGGACAAAGTGTCCGTGCCTTACAAGGGTCAGTGGCAATGCTGTTGATATTGCAAAAAGCCATCACACGTCAGGAGGGATTGTCCCCTCCTGAAGAAGTGCGACTTCTGGCCCAAGAGCGTCGGCAAATATCATCGTTGCCCAGCGAAACCTTGGAGCACACGAGCAGCACCTTCTCCTTTGCCTCAACGGTCACCGAAGATGACAGCGCAGGTGCAAGAAGAGTCAAGGACTCTATGTACGCCACCATCTCCATCCCGTCCAGCTTGGGGTGGTTCTGTATCGCCCCCTCCTCTTCCTCCGGGCGAGCCACTTGCGATGTTACCCCTTCCTCCACCTCCTCCAATCGTCGAAGAATGCCAGCTATCTCTTCAGCCTACTACTGATATTGTTATGCATGACGACCGCATCTCAGCCGAGGGAGTGTCCCCTGCCCTACCGGATTGTGATGTCTCTTTAGAGAAGGAGGAATTTCCTCCTCTTCTTCCTCCATCCTTTCCGTCATCGCAACCGGTGGGGTCAGTAGAACTACCTGCTCATGGGGGATTGTCATCTTCGGCTCCAGGGTCCAGTATGTCCATGTCGTTTACGGCGCAGAGGTAAAAGCCCACGGAAAAAGAAGCCTCGCAGAAGCAGCAAAAGGGACGAGACAAGGTCCTCATCATCCGGAAGGGACAACAGCTCGACTCAGCCGCATGAATTCACGCATCGTGCACGTACACCCATCCGAAGGTCTTCGAAGGCTCACTCTACATCCTCGAGAATTTCGTCACCTTTTGATACGGGTCAACGTTAGCCATCCAACCCCTCAGCATGAAAATTATTTCTCTGAATGTTCGTTCCTTTGGTTCCTTGTTCAAACAGTCGATGATTTCAACGTTTATTGCCCTGTATAGGCCAGACATTCTGCTGTTACAGGAGTTCAAGCTGGCTCCCTCGCAACAATATTAGAATCTTACCAGTCTGCGTACAGGTTTCGCTGATGGGCAATTTTTCATTAACTCCTTCTCTCCGGTGAGTCGAGGGGTCGTTACTATCGTATTTGACCCGTCTATACAGGTGGAAGTGTGTATGTGTGACTATGATTACAGTGTGATTTCGGTGAATATTATAACACCTAATGTGAAATTTCGGCTGCTTAACATATACGCTCCGTGCGATCCAGCAGAGAAAAAAGAATTTTTCAATGACATTGAGTGTTTTTTGTGCACTTCGCTGCCTGTAGTGGTGGCCGGGGATTTTAATTGTAATCCAGACGATAACAACATATTTTCATCCGGACATGTGGTTCATCTTTGTCAGCAAAATGTATTATTTTCGACCTTTGGACTAAATCTCCACGAAGGATTTCAGCTGGGTATATTTTCCATCGAGGACCCACAGTGTCATCGCGTCTCGACTTGTTTTTGGCGGATAGTGCATTTGCTGACTCACCTGGAACTATGTCAGTGATTCCGTGTGCCTTTTCTGACCATAACCCCATCTTATGGTCAAGGAATCCCCCGACGTCGTTTTCCACTATAAGGCATTCTCCACAAGAACTGGTTTATGAACATTTCTCTGCTGGATAATAACGGATACAAAAAAATGTTCTTTCAGTTTATGGAAAAGCAACTCCGTTTTATACCCCCAACACTTGCCTTGTGGCTCATCCTCAAAGGCAAGATTCGGAGATCTTTTAAAAAGATCGGCATGGATGCTGCTAAGCGTAGACGTCGCTATCTCCTTATATTACAAAACATTTTGGTGCTTCTGCGGAACTCTACCCCGTCTGAAGAAATTTATGCACAGATTCGCCAGATTACTTATGATGCGAAAAGCTGTCGATGCTGCGCTCAGAGCGAAGATCACCTGGGCGTCCGGCATTCGTAGTATGGCAGCGGCAATTTTTTCAGAGGAGAGGCGACGAACAAATAATAAGAAATGTCATCTTTTGGTAGTGGAAAGTGAAGTGAGAGGTGATTCTGACATCCTTTCGGCCTTCTTTTCTCACTTTTCAACCTTTTTCAGCAATCCGGTCGATCCATCGTCAACCCGAAGCAGTGGGTAAATGCTTTAAAGCCTTTTGCTAAGGAGGCGGACGGCTTTATATCTCGTCCCTTCACCGAAGACGAAGTTTTGAAGTTTCTGTAGGCTGGGAATCGTCATTCATCTAGCCCAGGTATGGATGGCATCCCATATGCTTTCTACACAGCCACATGGAATTCTTGGGCCTTTCCTGGTGCGGGTCTTCAATTCCATCCTGAAGGACCCCTCCTCCATAGTACCGGCATTTTCCGTCGGGAAGATCGTTTTGCTTACCAAAGACCCGGTTCCTGAACTCGTAACCCAGTGGAGACCTATAACGCTGCTCAATACAGGTTATAAGATCTTCACTGGGGTGTTTCAACACCGTCTCAAGCTCTATGCTGACGAGTTTTGTGATCCGGAGCAGTCCTATTCGATTCCATCACGCAGGATGACAGATAATTTGGTGGCCATCAAATGCGTTATGGTGGAGGCTCGTGTCCGTCAACAAACTCTTGCCATACTCAGTTTGGATCAGGATAAGGCCTTTGATGAGGTGAATCACCAATTTTTGTTCAAGGTGTTTTGCCACCTTCGTCTTCGGTCTTCTGCTGCTATTATCTCAGCGCTTTAATAGCTACATTTCTTCGGCTACATCATATATGGCGATTAATGGGTTCATTTCTGTTACCTTTCCATTGTTTAAAGGCGTTAGGCAGGGGTGTCCATTGTCACCCCTCCTATACGTCTTTTATCTGGAACCATTATTACAGCATCTTAATCGCCACCCAGGCATCAGAGGATACGAACTTCCTATTCCATCAGTCAACATCAAGACGCTGGCTTACGCCGACGACATCGTCTTATTTGCTTCGGATTGATACTCCTAGATGCCTATAAAGTGTCCTTCGACTGTTTCAGCAGGTCAACAGGAAGTACTATCAACCTCATGAAGTCGAAGGGCATTGCTATATGGAGTGCAAGTGACTACGTCACAGCTGACGTCATTTGCGCGATGAACGGGCCGAGAGCCTAGGAAATGGGATCGCTGGTTCCAAACATTGGAACCACGCAATATACGTACTAGTTGTGGCGGCCCTATTTTCGATAAGAATGTTGTTCTTATTGTTTTTATGAGAACATTGCTCTTATTATTATTCAAGAAGAATATCATTAATAATTATTTTTTACGACAGCATGAACCTACGAACTTTATTTCACGTATTGAATTAGTTTCTTCAATCAACTTTAATAGTATAAGATTTAATATCTCTTCTATAAAAATTTCTTAGAATTTCGCAACTTTTAATAGAAGATTAGCAACTATGTTTTCTCCACCGGAATTTGACTTCAAATTTCCGACCGATCATATTTATTGACATGAAATAAATGTCACGGAGGCTTTGTCAGGTCGAGTGGACTTAGTCATATTCCTCTCCCTGAAGAGTGAGCCCTAATTACTCAAGTTCCATGCATTGGAGATCATTTTGGCTGATTCGCTAAATATTAATCACCGTACAGGGCCACGTGACTCGATCATTTGCGTCATCTTCTAAAAAACTATTCTACGTCTTGTTTTTGCGAGGTTCGAATTTCCTTCTCCCGCTTGAGGTGTGCCGATGAGCGAGGGAGGAGAAGAGACTTCGACACTGTCATTCCTGTTCTACTCCTCATGGACGACACATCAGAGAAACAGTCAACATAGTTAGAGTGAAAGTCCTTTTCACAGCTTTTATCTATTAAAACAGTATTTATAACCATGAACTGAATAAAAGAATATTATTAGATATTATTATGAATTATCTCAGAAAAAGTAAAAGTTAGTTCTCAACATCGCGGAGCCCACAACGGACCCCCCCTCCAAGCCTCCACGACGAAGCCGAGACGATGACCAGGACAATGGGTATTATGCATTCACTTGCTCCTCTTAAGCCTTGCCTTGGTCACCACTATTAATTGTGTGTTTTAACTTCTCAGTCTTTAAAGAACATAATAATTGTTAATTCAAGTCTATAATTCTTTATCATAAAATTTGTATTAAGATGTTCTGCATCCAATAATTAACGATTCTCTTTTAAAAAATAATGCTCTAATTTTTAAAGAAAATTATAAAAGAAACAACTCATTCTTGAACTTTATAATTGAATTGAAAGAACACAGTTTATAATGCTTACTTAAATGTTAATTGAGTGTTAATGAAAAATAATTAATTTAGATCATGAAACCTTAAATCTCCTTCAGAGATCTAGATTTGAAAATAAAGAATAATTAATATATTGAATTAATATTAATTGAAATGTTTACATTCTTACCTGAGACCTTGTCTAATTTAAAAATGAATTCTTTTTATTAAACTCTTTATTAATTTTTATACCATTTACACCATTTTGTACATTTGCTTATTATCTTGTTTACATTGTTAATAAATGTTTTGTTACTATAAACTGGAGTCCGTCTTATTAAGAAAAACGAACAAACTATTTAATTAAAAGTCTCAATGCCAACTTACATTGAGCCGAACCACCCACTCGTACCCTATCCGAGAAACACGGAAGGAAGGTGTGCTCAGGGATCTTAAAATTGGCTTTAACTGAATTTCTCAATATTTTCTAAATTTTTATAATTAATAAGGTCCTGGGTCCTCACATAGTAACGTTGAAACGGGCGGCCAGTAAAAATGACATCTCTTAAATTATTATGTTAATTTGTGTAATTTATATTATTATTAAGACATTTAATACCATTATATAATTTATACATTAATATTAGAACTCTTTTTAATCACATTTAATCATTTAACAAAGGAATGCCATCGTTCGCGGACGATAGATGTCTAAATCGCTGCTTTCGCTCCTTCTTGAGCACTGAGAAACTAACCAATTTCACATCTTAAATGTGTTATAAACACTGGGCTTATACAAAGCGATTTTATTCCATCCCTACGTTGGAACCATGTTAAATCCCGAAGCGAGAAGACTTGTTTGGAACCAAATCGAGTCACGTGACTGAACTGCTCCTGGGACTGACGTCACACTTTCACTCCCTATTGGGAAGTGGTCGATAGACTTGCTAAATACCTTCCCAATTTCATGGTGTAGCCAGATTAAGGTACTAGGATGTGTCTTTTCCTTTCTCCCGTCTATGGACTCCAGTCACTGGCAACAGGTTATAGAGAAATGTTTAAACATTTCTTCTTCAAGTTTAATTATCTATTCTTTGAGAATTAAAGTTCGACACTTTTGCTAATTCTTTTTATATGTCTTATGATTTTCATGTGGAGTTTTCCCGAGTTCCTCGAGCCTATATCTTGGATTAAGTGATAACCTGTGAACGAAAAGTGGACTGTTCCCGATTAGAGAACTTTTGTCGGCGTGCTCATCGGTCAACAGTAGGATACGATTAGGATCACGTCGTGGCTTACCGATTGTTGCTTGGATGACGAAGACCTAAGGCCCGTTTCACACTGCTGCGGACGCTACGCACGCGGAGTCCGCACCCGCATGTGATGTTTTCACGGATGCAGCTGAAAATAGCAGCCTGGTTTGAGGCTATAAAAAATATCCCGGTTTGAGAGTTTAAAAAAGCACATTGCTGGAAAAATACACGATGAGTTCGCTGCCGGGATCGGGAAAAAAGAAAAGCAAACGGACAAAATGCAACTCCCTCAGATCGAAGCAGTTTTGAAGTTGCCATATTTTCGAGAAGTTATTTTCATGTTAGCTATTGGTGACTGATTGTAATTTATTGTCGTTCATTAAAGAAAACTGCAAAATTCAGAATATGAATGGATTCTTATTAAAGCTTTTCACGCGCACAGTTTTCGAAACTTTATTAAAGTGTTTGTTGACATGTATTCCTTGAAGCAATATTTTTGTACTGGATAAAAACATCGATTATTCAAATTTCAATCAACATCGATTACAGGGACCGGAATTAGCAAACGATGATCCAGTCAATGCGATAACAAAGCAAAAAAAAACAAGTACAGTAATAAGCAAGTCTACAAAAATTATGCAATTGGAACATTACAATTGGAAAGCCTATTGTTTTGATAAAGAAGTGAAATAATTTTTCAAAACATCGAAATATTCGAACCAGAGCAATCGATGTTTTCATATAACATCAATACATCGAAGAAAAACACTAGTTATTTTCCAAATTACAGGGGGGAAATGAATAAACTGCTAAAAACTTACCAAAAATAACCCTTAAAATACTAAAAATCTAACAAAAATTCAAAAATACTAAAAAAAAGTCTTCTAGATGCAAAAAATACTCAAAAAATATACCAATTTGATAGAAAGTATACTGACTCTGATAATCTCTTCGTCCGCATGCGGTCTTCGCATGACTGTGAAAGCAACACTATACTTGTAATGCTATTTGCTGATGCGGACGGGCCATGCGGACGATCCGCACCACTGTCAGTTACAATAGGACTTTGTCTCCGCGCGGACTGTCCGCAGCAGTGTGAAACGGGCCTAAGTGATATGTATATAATCTCTATTAATTCAATATAGTCGAAGAAGACTTTGACTGTTAGCGCTATTATCTGGAAATGGGTCTAAAGATTACTTTTTCCTTCTTAATAAGATTAAAGGCGTGCCCCTTAAAGTGTTAATGGTGGCTAAGAAATACCTTTGAAGGATAAAGGATTATTATCAAACTCTATATCATATGTTATGATTAATTACTTACCTGGCATAAACATTGTTTTATGTCAGTCGATTAATATATTTAATAAAAAGTTTATTAAGAAATTGGCTTACTCTAATTTGTCCCCAGTACTTAATTAAATACTTTTAATGCTTCGACTGGTAATTACACGTGACAGTAGGCGTCATCCATTAAAAGCGGATACTCTCTTTATCCCCTTCGAAAGAGGGGGTTTAGATTTGCCGGATGTCAAGAGATACTTCAAAGCGGCCATTTTTTGTTATCATCTCCCGGCTCAGTGATTCGGCTATTTTTGTTATCATCTCCCGTCTGGGCGGCCTTTGTATTCCTGCACCTGAACTTTTTCTTCAGAGTGAATAGGATAACTGTGCTATCCTCGTTGCCAGTGACTATTTCTGTTCATTTCCCGGAATTATATAGATAATTTTTACAAGATCTTAAGACTTTTTTTTTTTTTTTTTTTTTTTTTACCCGGTTTGCGTCAACTGGACTCGCAACACTGGGGAGGCTTGCGCCTCTCCTGGTTTTACCTGCAGTCGGATCAGGGTGCAGTTCCAGATGTTATCCGTCTACACCTAGGTACCCATGGAAGCCATTCTTAAAATCATCAAAGACTCTTGCCTTTGAAAGAACCGTTTTTAATTATCAATGGTGGTTACTGCACTATGGGTTCTACACTCTCCAATGCCTTCATAAGTGGGGAGTGGCTGGATCTGCAGGTTGCCAAGTCTGTGGGTCCTCTGAATCGATAAATCATGTTTTTTTCGAGTGTTCGTTCGCCCAAACCATTTGGAGCCGCCTAAAGCGTCATTTTGGTTTGACGAGACTGTCATACCAGTTAGTGGGATTTCTAGATGATTCCACCGGAGAACCGCTGAAAAAGGACCTGGTCGTCACCATAGCCTTTCTCGTAAAGGAGAAATGTCTGGCTCGATGAGAAAGAGCAACAAGTGGAGTTCCATCTGGTGCAGGTGCATGGGAGAAAGGTGCAAAGCACCTGCGTTCCATTCTGCTCCTGGAATGGTTTTGGCTGGGTCCTCTTGTATTCAAGAGGCGCTACACACCATCGAAGCGTCTATGTATCGTCAGGAGAGGGTTGCAAGGTAATTATGTCTATTGCTTCACGTTTCCTTCGGTCTTCTGACGTCCCTCTGACGGGCAGACGAACCTCGTTTTTGTGACGTTTAAATAAGTAGCGCAGTCCAATAGGATTGCTTGACTTCTTATGATATATGCGTCTGATACCCTGACTTAAGATCATAAGAATATCTGCTGGAAGCAGCCATCATGTTTCTCTGGCTCCAACAGTCACGTTCATCCTCACCTCATGAAAGAAATGCCGTCCGGAGACCAAATAGTCGCGGTAAGAAAACTTCTAACTCACCTCTTAAAGACTGTTATTCCATAAATATTAATCAAATCGTACCCAGTGATAGAAGTACGTTAAAGGAAGATGGAAG
Source organism: Rhysida immarginata (assembly GCA_023313115.1). Classification (NCBI taxonomy): domain Eukaryota; kingdom Metazoa; phylum Arthropoda; class Chilopoda; order Scolopendromorpha; family Scolopendridae; genus Rhysida; species Rhysida immarginata. Next base: position 184,204 of record JAHWFO010074188.1, read on the forward strand.
ACAGATTCAGAGGAGTCTGCAACTAAGAAATCGAATCTTTCGCCTCTCGATGCCGCAAAATGCAACCGCCATTCGCCCGATTTCCCTATCTCATCAGAAGCCTTCTCGCCCACGCTTCTATCGCCAGGGAAGGCAGCGAAGGTCACAACGTGAGCGACATTCGTTCGGCAATCAACAAGCGCATTCGTATAAGGCCTGTAAAACTGTTGATAATTTTTCCACTAATTTTTTGAACTCGCAATTAGCCCATAGTATTCCGTCGAACTCTAATGCTAATGTGAAAGTTTTAATTTCACCTATTTCGACAGACTTTCTCCCTCGCTTTGCCTCTCAAGATTTGAAGGGCCTAACACATGTCAGTCAGACGAATGAAGTTAATTACCGTCAAGGTTACGAGTTCGATCCAGGATCGTCGCTACTCACTTCGAGCTCGTCAGAAGGCGCGCCAGGTTCATTGATTCCGACAGTAGCTGAATCTTTCCGCTCACCGCGGAAGGAGTAGAATCGGCTTCACAAGATACGATAGCGATCAGCGAAGAAGATTCGCCCACAATAGATACGCATTCCAGTGAACGTCTACAAGGATACGCATTCCAGTGAACGTCTACAAGGATACGCCAGTGCCACACGATTTATTCGGAGGAACGCCAGGATCGACGACGCCCGTGCTCAGCTTCGTTCGCAGCCGGTAGCGTCGACAGGACTCTAGTCGGCCTACCGCGCTCGTTAGGCAGCGTTGCGTCGTTCGGTATTGTAATATTTACTTTATCATCTACATATATAAAATCCAAATACCACTCTCTCACTCACTGACTCACTCATCACGAAATCTCCAGAACTATGAAGCCTACAAACTTGAATTTGATAAGTATATTTCTCTTGGCTTCTAGGTGCTTGCTAGAAAGGATTTTATTTATTCTTTCTTCCTTTCCATTATATAATATTTTTAAAATTCAATTTACCTGGAGCTGAATGGGATTTTTGCCAGCTTTAAAAAATTGTGACGTTTGCTTTGTTTAGTGAAGAATTTTGCGATTGTTCCGTGAAGCAGCATCAACGATGACTGCAAGTCTGTCGCGCAGGAATGCAGTGTATCTTTTATTTTTTATCTGAATGACATTTTTTCTAGCGTTAGATATTGTGACGTCGTTGTTTGCTTTGTTTAATGATGACTTTTACGATTATTCCGTGAAACAGCATCAACAGTAACTGGAAGTCTTTCACGCGGGAATACAATGTATCTTATTTTTTAAAAGGGCTTTTCGTGGCGACCAATCTCAGGATCAACGTAACCGATTGCAATGAAATTTTGCACACTTACTTATTTTACCACGTAGGCGCTCACTAAGAAACGGTTTTTCAAAATTCCATTCCTAAACGGTTAAAATTTGATCGAATTCCAACGAGTAGTTTCCGAATTACGTAGTCAACATCGTAACACGTGGTGGTTAGTACTCACATGTGAGCACGTGTTAGGATGTTGACTGCGTAACTCGTTGGAATTTGATCAAATTTTAACCGTATGTATCCTATTCCCCCAAACTTCATTATGCCATGTGTTATAGAACCTGAGTTATTGTTGATCTTAGTGGCGGCATTTTTATTTGTGTTCATATCTCGGTTATCGTTCAAATTCGAACCCATGTTCATATCAACTTTTTTGCTTAGAATCATCCATACTACCTCCTCTAGTAGATGGGCGTGAAAGTCAAGATTGCTTCACTGAATAACAAGAAATTATTCCTCCCGGGGAGGGTATAGGAAAGTAGCGGAAGCCCTGAGATCATCTATTTTTTCATTCCTTTTACACGCACTTTTTAACCCTATTTTTTAATCAAAAATTTGGTTTTCACGAATGTAATATTTAGAAAATGGAAAAGAATTCTAACTTCGTTATTTTCTCATCATTTCCAATCGAATGACATGTCACATGTCGTTTGTTGTCATTTAAAAACGTTAATAGTGCTAAAGACCACGTGCCTGCTACCCTCACAACTCTGATCCCTCTGAGACAATTGAGCCCCGAACTTCATAGTATATATTTTGCCTAGAGGATCCCATATTAAATTTCACTCCTTTCATACCTATATTCTAGCTCCCGTAGCCCCGACCCCAGTAAGCTAAACATTATGCCAATGGTAAGCTATATTCCGAATTTCAACCTTCTACGCCAAAAAATGTAGACAATATGAAGGGTACAGACAGACAGGCAGACGGACAGATGGATGTTCTAAAACCAATAAGTAGTTTCTTTCTTTCTCTACTTAATAAGAAATACACGGTCTGAGATTAGTACTATTATTAATATTTAATGCCGACGCGTTTCGGTATTATCACCATCTTCTACGGGCTTAAAACAACAAGTGAGATTTCTGATAAAAATTTAAAAAACTATCACCAACTTGCTAGTAGTTATAATTGAAAAAGACTCCCTGAGAACTCGGTTTCTTGAAACCCTAGAAACAAGAAAGCAATATGAAAAAAAGCAAACTTTTAAAAACCAAACCACCTTTGATATGGACCTATTGTTGCTAACCACGGATAAGGAACAATTTGTTGGACACCATTAATCACTTGCTTAAACGGCTTTCTAGAAACTACTGGTAGTTTCTAGAAGGATGTGGTTAAACAGTTAGAGATGACGTTATCCTGACGGTTGTATATTCCTTTAAGGTGTTTGGTTAATCACTCCCTTTGTTGTAAAATTTTAAATTTTTATATTTTTTAAATTTTGATTTGAAACTTCACACGTAGTTTTATGCCCGCAGAATAAGGTGATAAAACCGAAACGCGTCGGCATTAAATATTTACAATATTGCTATTCTTGGAACGTGTATTTATTATTATCTCTAGTTTATGCTATAAATCAGTTAAAGTTAAACGTTAATGTTATCTTTAATTTTTAATCTTTAGCAATTTTTTTCGTCTGTTAATTACTTTTCTTTACCTATTAATTTAAGGTAAGCTAAAGATGCACGCGAATCTAATATTCTCGTAATTTTTTTATCTACTTCGATTGGTAATGGAAAATGAATTAAGAAAATGACAATCTTAAAACATGAATGGCATTGTTTCCTCAGTTAGATAATTACTTAAAATTACTTCCTTAATAAGGCAATAGATTAATCATTGTTTTAACCACGATTCGCGTGTCTGAGAAAAAGAAACAGTAATTATGGTATATTCTTTTTTTTTTTTTTCAAATTTACGACCAAAGAATAAATTTAGCAGTTTAACCTGTATTATACGACTGTCAGCATGGGTTCATGTACAAATAATGGCGAGAAGACATTGCGTGTTCCCATTTTGACTAATTATCGAAGCAATGAAGCATCTTCTGGTAATAAACTAAAACTAAGTGCTAGCAATTTCCAGAAATTCAACTTTAAGCATTTAGCGAAACCGCATTTACTTTCAACTTTGGATCCTCCATCAACGAATGTCAATGATAAAATTTTAGTTCGGCAAGTTTTACAAGTGATGAATCAACAACCATTTAAGAAGTATGGATGCACGAAGAACAATTTGATCCTGATGATGACTGTGATGAGTAAGGAGCATGTGACCACCACCACTTGGAAAGCTACACTGGATAAGGCCGTCCAGCAAGGAAAGCTGCAGTGTTACAAAAGACGCTATAAGCTTCCTCTTACAAGGAACTCTGATGATTTACATACGGAAAGCGAACCGTCCACCTCAAGTGAAGAAAGTAAAATTAAAATTGTCACCAGATCCGCTTTACGCGAATCGAAGAGGGTCTCTAAAAAGCTGTCCTCTTCAGCTGTCTCCAAAGCCAGAAATATCAAGTTAGATTCAAAGGCGAAAATGGCTGCATCTCGATTGAAAAAAGGCAAAGACGAAGCAGTCTAAGAATAAAACACAAACGGAAGACCTCCACATCTAAGGTTCATTTTCGTGGTTTTTTTTCCTTGTCTCGCCATTTAATTGCTTCGTCCTAGATTTTCGCTAGTTGTATCTGAAATATTTAACTAACCAGATGAAAACTTTTGTCCTGTAATAATAATTTGGTTTAATCTTTAAAAGAAAAATTCAAATGTAGTTTCTAAAGTGTACATTAAAATAAGAATTTTGGAAATATCAATAAATTGCCATTTTTTCCTTAATTTTTATCTAAAGAAATTAGAAACAGATCAGTTAATTTGTATTTATAAAAAGTATATATCATTTATTTCAAGTTTCAGGTTATTGGATATATTGCAAAATTCAATAACGTGAAACGTTTCCTTTCTATTTCCACTTGAATCATTTTCTAATATCATTGAAAAAAGATGAATCTCGCTAATACAAATTTATCTTTTACTTATAATATTGCCGATCTTTGAAGGACTATGCTCACGAACTCCTGAAAAGAAAAAAATGGAGACAAGAGACGTAGGGACTCGCCGAACTCTACAGTCTATATTTTTTCAATTCAATCTGTTGGGAAGATTATTATTATAATTATTACATTTTTTATGACATTGACAGTTTCGCCAATGTATTATTGTTCTTGCCTTGCCTTAATAGCATTTACTCGTGCCGAAGGCTAAAATAAAAAAGCAGACGGTGATTTCATCTGTCTATTAGCTTCAAAGGCATTTGAGTTTAATACCTACACTGTTGGTTTAAATCAAAAGTGGTGAACTTTTTGAGCATCTTTATAGTAATCGGCGGGAACGCAAACTAATGGATTTTTAATTTCACAGATTTAAAGATAGTCATTGGTTGCAATGTTAGGGGTCGTCCATGAATTACGTAACTCTCCCTCCCCCTTGTAACGCACCTGTAACGTTCGGACCTCCCCTTGATAATTACGTTACACTGTGCTTCCCCCCCCCCCCTAGATTTTCAAAAAACGTAAAATCAGGCCTCGAAGTCCTCCTATTTTTCCTATATTTCCTATATTATAAAGAAATCGTTCAAAAATGTCTATATTTCGTATCCTCCTATATTTTAATAAATAGTCTAACGGCTACTGCATTAGAAACATTACCAATATGTCTATTCATCCAAAATTCAATCAACGGAGAAACTGCAGCGGGAAAAAAAAACTCCCTTGCATTTGAATCGCTAATTTTCAAAAACACCGCCCTTTTATTGTGGACATATGCCTTTAAGGGCGTATGTCCACGTGCATAAATGTTCATGATTAGCACCGGAAGTATTGTGTGTAATTCAGTGGCGATCCCAGCATTCAGTACGGGATTAGCCTGGGATATAAAAGCTAGAACGATTAATCGTCCTAAAAGCAAGTCGTTCAGACACCGTTAAGGTCAAATGTCATGACGAACAGACGCACAAAACTCTAGTGTCTGGAATCATAAACAATGATGTTCTTAAAATCCAACACCACCAACTAAAGTCCGAAAAGCTACTGAAATACGTTGTTCGTAATGTTGACAAAACATACGACCTCGAAGAATTCTGTGAAGACCTCAGAAGTGCCAACTACTTCCCGGACAAAGCAATTAGGCTTAAAAAAGCAAACGGTGCTGTCGAGATGCCAATGGTTTTAGTCCTCCTCCAAAACACTGAACATAATAAGTCCTTCCTAAATCTGAAACGTATTGGTCCACTTGCTGTAGTAGTTGAATTATTTAGGGGTAACAAAAGGCCATTGCAATGTTACAATTGTTTACGTTTTGGACACGTGTCTCAGGGTTGCACCGAGTCACCACGTTGTAACAAGTGCGCAGGCGATCATCAGTCAAGGGACTGTACCAATATAAAAGGTAAAGACCCGCCTAAATGTATTCGCTGTGAAGGTCAACACACATCTAGCTATGCGAAATGCCCAAAGTACCCCCAGGCTAGGAAATTCAAAAGCATCAAAACAGTGGATGGTAGAACATTTGCTTCTGTAGCCTCCAGTTCTGCAAGCAATGGAATTATAGACCCCAATGAATTGACCAGAGTATACAGATATGTGGGGAACTTAATGAATCTTCTCAAGGAAAAGAGCAAAGATTTGCCTCAGTTTGTCTCGGCCGAAACAGAAATTAATCATGGATAGACACCCCTATAGAGTAATTAAGCAAGGAAAGCTTCGTTGCACTATTTGGAACGGGAGGGGGCCCTCAAAAATAAGAAGAACACCGATTTACCTCTTCTGCTTACGGATGATGGGAACTTTGTTAGCAGTCCCCAGGAAAAGGCCCAACTCATCGCAAACTCACTTAAGAGTCAATTCACCACCCCTCTTGAAGATAGACTGGCTGGTATCGAGAACACACGTCAAGTTAAAGAAAGCTGCATTAAGTTTGATCTCATCCATCGTGTAAAAAAGTCTCCCCATGTCATTGACAACGCCGAGGTATCGAACATCATTAAGCAAGTTAAGAGAAACAAGGCTCCTGGACTAGACGCCATCACTAACAGTGCTGTTAAAAATTTGCATCCAAAGGTAATCTGCGCTATCACAAAAATTTTAAACGACTGCTGGAACCACGGCTACTTCCCAGATTCCTGGAAAAACTCAGTCATCCTCTCTATACCAAAGCCTGGCCTCAATCCCGCTCTTCCTGTCAGTTACAGGCCCATTAGCTTATTGCCTACACTTTCTAAGGCCTTCGAACGCACAATTCTGAAGAGGTTCAATGATTTTTGTGAATCAAATAATCTAATTCGCAAGGAGCAATTTGGCTTTCGTTCGAATCACTCCTGCCAGCTCCAGGTATGGAGGCTGGTTGAAGATTTGAACAGTTCTCTCAATTACTCGATGTACGGTGGAATTGTTTTTCTCGATGCCCTTAAAGCCTTTGACCAGGTTTGATGTCGGCCTCATCTTTAAAATGATAAAATGTGGTTTCCCTGATGAATTGATTGCCTTGGTTCGCTCCTTTTTGTCGCAAAGATCTTATCGTGTCAGAGTTGGAAACACCTTGTCTAATCCCTGTGATGTCAACGCGGGTGTTCCCTAGGGTTCAGTCCTGGGACCGGCGCTGTTCAATTTCTTGATTCACGACCTGCCAGAATTCGCAAAATGCAAACTGTACCTATTCGCTGATGATGCGGCCATCACAACAAGTGCAAGGAATCCCGCACACGTCATTAGTCGCTTACAAAAGGCTTTGCTACAGTGCGAAAAATGGTTCGATAAATGGAGGTTAAAGCTCAATGTTGACAAATGTAAAGCTATGTACATTACACGTAAACGCAAGAATCCTCCAGGGACCCTGGCTTTATATGACAAAAAACTGGACTGGGTGAAGAACTACAAGTACCTTGGTGTAAAAATTGACTCTAAGCTAAACTGGAATGACCATGTCCAATATGCCCTCAACAAGGCTAAAAAGGCAAAGTTCAGCCTGATTGCGCTCTTGGGGAGAAACAGTGCCCTTGGATTGGACAATAAACTCTTGCTGTACAAGGTGGTAATCCGCACCATCTTGCTCCATGGAATGCCTGCCTGGGCGTCTATCTGCAAATCAAGGTGGAGGGAAATGCAGACCTTCCAAAATGTAACCCTCAGGACCATTGTTCAGCTCGACAGGAGAGTTGCCAACAACTCTTCCATTTATGATGGACCACATTGGTAACTACGTCCAAATGCTCCTTAAGAAATTGCTTCTTAAAATTGAGACCCACGACAATTCCTTGGTAGCCAGTATACTGGACCACCCTCTAGCCCTTAAGGATACGAAGACCCCTTCACGTACTGGAAGTTAATTTCGATGACATAAATAAGGTTGTCTTCCCCGCCTTCTGGATATCTTAGCCGCAGAAGCTCAGGGCTATCTCTACGTCAATCAACAATCTTATTCCTCGTCCTACCAGTTAGGATTCTATTCTCAGGATGACTCTCGAGGGACATCAGGCTTCTCGTCTAACTCAGTATAGTTCCCTTGGTTACGTTATGGGCGAGTGTGCTATGGAAGCTCGGCTCCCGGACCGCTCGTGTCTTTTCACTACACTGTTCGATTGTCGATTGTCGTTGTCGTCCTCGTCCTAAAAGTACTTATGTGCCATATCAATACTTTTACGTACTGCATGGTTTCTTAATTGAAGAGGTTATGCCACTTGTAACTGTTCCAACGCTATCGGCGCGTCCTAGAAGTAGATGTCACTTTGAGCAATCTATGCTTCATTTATGTTTATAACTAGTTGGATTTTATGTTGAAGTCTGTTGTATATCTGATTATTTAGAGCAGACTTTGATGTTTTGCCATCTGGTGGTCAAAATAACAGCTGGATCGCGTTTAAATGGGAGTGTCAGTTAATATCGCAAATATATCACAACCCGCACTATTACATCGTCATGAGTTTCGTGGCCAGTTACTCGAAAGAAAGTAATCATGAGTAACCTTTTCCCGTGAGAAAAGTAAAATGACGAGGGAGCGTGGCATCCTCTTTAAACAATATTCAATTTTGCGAGGCGGCACTATTTTAGCGCGTTTTTCTTTTTCCAGCGCAAAATTTAGCACAATTGTACTATCTTAGCGATATTATAACACGTTTTAAACAGATAAATTATCATTTATGCAAATACATTAAAACTGCTCCAGTCCGGACTTTTATTGGCTCTGCCCTGGATAAATGTACACTCTAAGCCAATGGGCAATGCTGCTGCTGCCCAAAAGTACTCATGTTCGTTGTATTATGTATAATAAGTGATGTAGATGTTCACATAATGCTAATAATTTGTTTTTGTAAACGGGACTATCATATGTTTGTTGATATTTGCTCCAAGTTAGCGTTTTCGACGAATTTCAGCGGTTTTTGGCGCGTTTTAGCAACACCGCTAGTGCGATCTAAAAATTTGAGTTGGCAATATTGGAATAACTATCAACAAAATCACGTGACGTGCTCATGGCATTGCATTGGCGGCAATTAGTAAAAAGTAAGGACATGTTTCTTATGTTAGATTAATACAGCGTACATTGGCTACAGCAAAACACAAAATACCATAATTATTCTACTATAATGCGAAAAATGTTGACCTGAAGAAGCACCCAAAATAGTGCAAGACAGAATAATTAGCACAACAACGACTGGGGAGGGGGGGTTGGGGGTAAAACAAACTTCGATCTGACGAATTTCAAACGAAACTAGCATATAATGCAATGTACCAATGTATTCAGTATTACACACTCTTATTTAGGTCGAATTTCATTTGAACTTATCCCCCCCCCCCCCCGGGGTGGGGGGAGGGAAAATTTATGGGAATTGAAAAAAAAGCAAATTATATAGTATATACCTGTATATACAATAAACAAAAATGGGCCTGCATTAATTAATATAAACAGGCCTATAATGCATCAAATCAGTATCCTATATTTTTTTGTATTAGCTCCTATATTTTTTTTATTTCTCACTTCGAGGCCTGTAAAATTTAAATTTGCTTTCTTAGAAATTTTAGCAAAGGTACAGAAGAAAATTAAACTCTTGAACAGATATTAAAGAAATCGTATTTTATGAACACACAAATTATAAAATTGATATCATAACAAGAAATTAACCCCCTTAAAGAAGGTATAGAAAATAGCGGAAGCCCTGAAATCATCACCGAACGAATTATATACTCAGTCACCAAAAGTCACGGCACACCTGCCTAATAACGTGTCGGGCCCCCTCTGGCCCGGATAACGGCGGCGACCGTCATGGAAGAGAGTCTGCCAGCCCCCGGAACACATCCACAGGCACTGCAAGCCATACCGCCTCCAGTGCACTCCATAACGATGCTGCATTTACCTGACAGATCGTTCGATGACGTCCCACAAATGTTCAGTGGGATTGCAATCAGGGGAACGTTGAAGTCGGCAGCATGTTCCTCCAGCCACTGCTGTGTCACAAAGGCCGCGTGTGGAGGCGCATTATCTTCCTGGAAGATGCCGTCGCCCGCGGGTTAAAAACAGTTCATGAAGGGATGCAGGTGGTCCCCAAGCAGATCGACGTAGGAAATAGCACGCAGAGTAGATGTTAGATGCACCAATGGACCAATTGCATGCCACGAGAAAACGCCCCAGACCAGTATGGAGGCTCCACCTGCTTGAGTGGTCCCCACCTGACAAGCGGGGTCCATGCCTTCGTGCGGCCTGCGCCAGACACGGACACGACCATCGGACCGATACAGCTGAAACCGTGACGCGTCGGACCAGGCAACCCTTCGCCAGTCCTCAGCGGTCCAATGTCGATGTTGGTTGGCCCAGGTTAGGTGTTGCCGACGATGTGCAGCTGTCAAGAGTGGCACCCGTCGTGGCCTCCTGCTCCCAAAGCATGCAGCTGTCAAGGTTCGCCGAATTGTCGTCACGGGCACAGTTGTAGAATGTCCCTGGTTGGACCGCATGGTGATTTGGCCCGCTGTCGCCTTTTGGTCAGCAGTTGCAAGCCGGGTAACCTGGCGAACACCTCTGGCATCAATAAGGCGTGGGCGGTTTGGTTTGGCTTATTTGGTATTAACGTCCTTTTCAACTACGATGGTCATTTCAGGACGCCGTGGGCGGCCCGTTCGTTATCCAACATAGGTTGTAACCCCTCATTAGGTGTACTCTCGATCGACCCTTGCAACGGTTGTGCGGGAAAATTGCAAGGTGTTGGCTACATTTGATATTGAGGCACCCATCCGTCAGGCACCAACAATCATCCCCCGTTCAAATGCGGATAGCTCTCGGCGAGCTGCCATGTCTGCAGCTAGCTATGCTTACAGTGATTGTGTGATATCAAGAAATCCTGTGTACCTGCATTCCGAGAATGGAAGCAGCGGGATCTGTCTCATTACGAACAGGGAACCTGATTGGAGGGGTGTGTCATGACTTTTGGTGAGTGAGTGTATATGTTGCCATAGTTCTAAAGACAAAGTGTCTGTCACTCCCACAACTCTGATCTCATTGGGACAAGGTAGACATGCCCGTAGTAAGTTAGATTCGAATTTCATCCTTCTACCTCAAAAATGCAGATATTTTGAAGGGAACAGACGGGCATTGTAAAACCAGTAAATAGCTCCTTTCTTCTGCTACTTAATAACGTGTGACATGAAAGAAATACAGTCGAACACGTTAATACGAATCTCGGGGACCACAAATTTTGTTCGTATTATGCGATAATGAAAGGCACTTTGGTGCAGTGCTATGAATCAAGCCGCAGACGAGATTGTTAAAATAATCGTCATTCGTTTATTTCAGATAAATACCTGGTTATTGAAGTTTGTTTGCATGAACGAATATGCTCGTTTGTAATAACATTATTCACATACAAAATTATACAAACTGAAAAGATCTGGTTGAATATCATTTCATCTATAGACAATATACGCCGCTTGTTAGATGGCGCAGATCTTTGTCTGTTCGCATCACTTTCTGCTTTTTCTTCATATTCAACCACGTCAGTCAGACCTCTTCCACATCGTCTTGTGCTTTTATACCATACATTCTCTCGTGTGCTGTAAAACTACACCCTCGTATGCCGCATTCTCAATGTTCCAGTTGCTTCCGCTTGCTGTCTAATCTAATCCAGCTTAAGATCGTTGCATTTCCTCGTTTGTGATGTTGCCCTTTCTAATTCTATTCGTTATGGTGTACACGAGCAAGGAGACACGGATTTGGCATTAAATTCAACTGCTGGATAGGAAATGTTTACTACTCTGCCACTTCTCTACTCGAACAGTTCCTTAACTTGAGTGTGTAGTGTGTGTTAGCGTCCTCCCCCCCCCCCCCCCCCCCCTGGTGTCTCCGGGAGAGGTCTTTCTTTTTATTGGTTTTTAGTCTTTACGCATTATTCACAGTCGTATTAACTGATTTTGATTTCACGGTTTCACGTTCATTACATTACATTTCATTGTGTCATTACATTATCTTAGCTAAGATGTTGAATTATTGTGACAACCTTATCTATGGTCACTATAACAATATTTTATATTTACTCCTGTCCCATCAATATTTATTGTTGTGGGGACAATACTGTTTTGATAGTGTCTTTTGATCAGAGATCAATTTTCTTAATGATCACATCCAGTAAACAATACTCTCTCTACCGTGCTAATACAGCACTGCTAGAGCAATGACTTTTCCATGCATGGATACGGGATATCGGTAACACATTAATAGTTTTCTGCTGTTACAGTTATAGAACTATGAATTCTTACATCATCATTGAACTGACATAATAAAAGAACTTATATATAAATAATTTTGTAAAGGAGTTCAAGCAATTAAAAATAGAATTAAAAATACAAAACAGATACAATTATAATAGCAATTACAAAAAAAGTTGAGATCAGATACATTCTTCTTCTATTTATCTTCTTCTATATATATATATAACTAGCAGAGGACCCGGCGTTGCCCGGGATAATTAAACATGTAGGTAAACGGAACAATCTCAAGAAGTTAAATTATTACTCAAATTGTTTAAATAATAACTCAATTAATATAACACAGAGCGAAGGGACTATCCATTCTATGAAAAATCCGAAAAACAGGAATTCTAAGTGATATATCCGTAGCTCTGACTCTTTGTTTTTTTGAATAAATTTTGAAATATCTTAAAAATAAACAGACGAAAAAGCTTATAATTAATACAGTAAAAGTTCATAATCAAAATTCAAAAGAATTTTTTTTACATGCTTACAATAGTTGGATCTCTCCAAGGATGCCACTGCTAGTATAAATAATTTCTTACTCACGTAACCTTTACTTGAGATGTACACTTGATGTTGTTGCAATTCCCACTCTTTGGCCATTCATCACTTTGTATAGTCTAGAGGCCGCCGATTCTTCTAATTACCATTTCTTCAATACAGCACGGAGCTAAATGAGTGCTTCCTCTGTCGTCTTTCCACTCTTTCTCAATAGTCTGCTAATTTTCCCTTATCTCCAGTTACTGATCATTTTTAAAGATTTTCAAGAAATTGTTAAGTACTAAGAACTCTAGTTTCTAAGAAAAGCCTGAATAACAGGAACTATATTGCACAAACTTTGCCTTTCATTATTGGTCATGAGATATACATTGTTGATCCCTGCCTAGTGTTGGTGCATTGCGTGTTGACACCATTGTTGATACTTATTGTTGCACAAACTTTTCTTTTCATTGTTGGTCATGAGATATATAGTTTGTCCGTGCAGTGTGTTTGTGAATTGCGTGTTGATACCATTGTTGATACCTATTGTTGCACAAACTTTGTCTTGCATTGTTGGTCATGAGATATTTCTCAGTAATATGTCCTGCCATAACCATGAATATCGATTTTTTATCGATAATTATTATTTTTCCGAAATCTGAGGTAGACAGTGACCTTCCTCATGTTTGAAGGTCAAGTATGCAAAATTTCATTAAAATCGGAATAAAACTGTAGATTTGCATAAGAAACAAACAAACATCCTTCTTTATATATATAGAAAGGCTAGCAGAGAACCCGGCGTTGCCCGGGATAAGTACGCTTGTAGGTAAACAGAACAACCTCAAAAAGCTAAATTAAACCTCCAAATTGGTTAAATAATAACTCAATCACTACAATATAGACCGAAGGGACTATCCATTCTAAGAAAAATCCGAAAGACAGGAATTTACCTCTTCACTGAAAAAATCCATTCTATGTGATATACCGGGACTTGATTTACCGAAAAAAATTTTTTTAAAGGCTCACAATGGATGGACCTCTCCAAGGATGCCTTCTAGTCTAAATAATTTTTTATTCACGTAATCTTACTTTAGATGTACACTTGATGTTGTTGCAATTTCCTTTCTTCTTTCGATGTCTTGAAGCAAAAATTGGCCATTCATCACTTTGTGTAGTCTAGCGGTCGCCGATTCTTCTATTTACTTGCTTACCATTTGCTCGATACAGCACGGAGCTAAAGGAGTGCTTCCTCTATCGTCTTTCACTCTTTCTCAATAGTCTGCTAACTCATTATCTCCAGTTACTGATCATTTTTAAAGATTTTCAAGAAATTGTTAAGTAATAAGAAATTTCTTTTCTAAGAAAAGCCTGAATAACAGGTATTCTATGCATTGAATTCTATATTGCACAAACTTTGCCTTGCATTGTTGGTCATGAGACATATATTGTTGATCCTTGCATTGTGTTGGTGCATTGCGTGTTGACACCATTGTTGATACCTATTGTTGCACAAACTTTTATTTGCATTGTTGGTCATGATATATATTGTTGATCCGTGCAGAGTGTTTGTGAATTGCGTGTTGATACCATTGTTGATACTTATTGTTGCAAAAACTTTGTCTTGCATTGTTGGTCATGAGATATTTCTCATTAATATGCCCTGCCATAACCATGAATATCGATTTTTTATCAATAATTATTATTTTTTCGAAATCTGAGGTAGACAGTGACCTTCCTCATGCTTTGAAGGTCATGTATGCGAAATTTCATCAAGATCGGAATAAAACTGTGGATTTGTATAAAAAACAAACAAACAAACATCCTTCTTTATATATATAGACGCGATATTTAGACGAGATATCTCGAGTTTTGAAACAGAAAAATCTCGAACTCCTCGATTGCCTCGAGTTTTGAAACACGCCTATAGTGTCCCAAATAACACTAGACAAGTTGAAATCTCCTCCAATATGTAGCAGCTTATTTCTAGCATCTACTTTGTTTAGACACTTTGCCAAGTTTAAAAAACACAGTTTATCATAGCTAGGGCCATAAACGATTCCAATAACCATATTTTTACCTGAACTACAACTGATTTTAACAAAGACACATTCAGTGACACAAGTAAAAGTCAATTCTTATGATGAAAATTCACGTCTTACCGCTAAAAAGACCCGACCTCCTCTAGTCTGCCTGTTCTTTATAAAATTATAATAAGTATAATTTTCGGGAAGGTAAAGTGAAGAAGTATCCTCGTCCTTTAACCAGTACAAATAACAATATCAGGATCTCAGAGAGAATAAATTCCGATATTTCGACTTCTTTGTTCTTCACACTTCGAAAATTTATTGTTGCAGTTTTTACACAGATTTCTGCAGGATATTTTATTTCATTAGACAATGAAGCAAGATGGGTGATCTGTTGTTTATTAGAGGTTAATACCTTGTTCTCTTCCGAACTGCGCTGTTTCCGGGGTTATTTGTTTTTGCTCATCAGATCTTAACGTTAGCTAGTTTTTTTGGTTTTCCTTGTGTGACTGTAGTTTATGTTCATTGAATTCTTCTCACTCAGCAGGAATCCTGTCTGGAGCTAATCCAACTTGTTTATTAGCGCCAGGAAATATTATATTTTTACATTTCTTTTAGCCATAATGATGTCTTTTTCCTGCAGAGATGCTAACTTTATTAACAGAGGTCTAGTGTGATTCTCATTTGACTTTCTTCCTAAACGATACAGGTTTGCGATTGAAGGTTGACTAATACCAAGTTGTTCAACAAATTTGTCAAAGCTATGAATGTCATCGTTTTTTATATCTTCTGCATTCATTTTATCTGACTCTGGGATATTAAACAAAATTATGTTAAACTTCCGACGTTCTCATTCTGACAGTTTCTGAGCTACAATGTTCGAACAAGTTGATTTCGTTACTAAAAGAAGCGTTCGGCGTGAAAAATTCCGCTGGTGAATTAACAGTTTTATCAACGTCAGAGTCCGGTATTAAATCCCTGACAAAACATTGTAAATTTCGTAGATTCTCATTAAATCAGGGCTGTCAAAGATTTCTCTCCGCGGGCAGCGCCCGTGCACGCGGGTAATTCCCCCCCCCCCTCCCATTGCACATTACGTTGATCAGTTCCTTAAAGT
>JAHWFO010074188.1:216051-271949 GCA_023313115.1 Rhysida immarginata
TATATTTGTTTTGTATTACTTCGTTATACGTTCTTCCGGCCAGGGACATAACTCGTCGGCCTTCAGCCATACCGGCCCTGGTCGGATATTGTATCAGGTCGTTGCATATCAAATGTCGGATTTCGAGGTGGGTTCCACGCTTCAGCACGGTTTCCACGTTTAGTAGCAAGTATCCATAACAAAGCGGTACATTCCCAGAGATAAACCTATCAGCGACCAGCTGCCTGAAATTTGCATGTCTGCGATGATATTTAATAGCGTTTGAACCCAAGTGAAGATAGTCATGACTTCATACGACTTACGTGTGATAATACATTACGAGTTCAGGTTGATAATCCAACATCTCTCGAAACATCAATAAGGTATTCGGTGTAGGCACCATAAACGAACGTACTGTCCAACGTTGGTTCCGAAAATTCCGGGCGGGAGTGACGGACCTGGCAAATGAGCCACTCGGCAGGCCGCCCAACGTGTTGAATGACGCTGATCTGAGGCGATCTGTGGAAGAGGACCCATCCAAAACTGTTCGGGACCTTGCAGGGGTTCATGCTGTGTCAGCGTCGACTGTCAGTAGACACCTTAGGGCCGTCGGCAAGGTGAAAAAGCAGGACAAATGGGTTCCACATGAACTTACGAAAAACCAACAAGAGCGTTGGTTGGAGGTGTGTACGGGATTGCTTTTGTGCCATGAAGAAGCGGGGATTCTTAATCGCATTGTCACCTGCGACGAGAAGTGGCTCCTATACAATAGGAAACGGTCAGCACAGTGGCTGGATGCTGATGAACTCCCGCGACAGTTCCCTAAACCCCCGTTGCACCCCAGGAAGCTCATGGTTACAATTTGGTGGAACATCCCTGGTGTAGTACATTACAGCTTCCTGCAGCAGGGGGAGACGATCACCGCTACTGTCGTGAACTGCATCGTATGCACACAAAACTGTGTCAGCAACAACCTGCACTGCATCGCAAAGGCGTCCTTCTGCTGCATGACAACGACCGTGCAGGCTCTACGAGGTGCCTCCACACATCCCCCTGTACTCTCCGGACCTCTCCCCTACCGACTACCATCTTATCTAGAGTCTGGACAATTTTCTCCGGAGGAAAACATTCCTAACTCATGCAGACTTCGAAAACGCATTCCGGGAGTTTATTGAGTGCCGTGACCATGGATTCTATTGGAGCGGGCTCGAGAAACTGCCAAATCGTTGGCAACATTGTTTGAATTGCAATGGGGGTTATTTCGAATAGCACATGTGAAGGTATCCTTTTTAGAGGGCCATTAAAGATGACCTCTTCAATCCGACATTTGATGTGCAACACTTCAGTAAATAAATAAATGTCTAAACTTTATCCAACCACCTGGAATGCCATCGCACAACCTTATCCTCAAAGAAGGAGCCCCAGTCATGCAGCTGAGAAAAACTTGGAGTCTCTATGATTTTGCAATGAAACACGGTTAGTCATCAAAAGCATGTTATCGAGGCTATAATCATCACAGGGAAATACCAGGGGTGATCAAAAAGTAAGGTTATAGAGCCTGCAGTTAAACATGTACATTTCATACAACCAATACAGCCAACTGATAGTACATACATTAGGTTATTTTTCGACACTTGTCGGTTCGTGGGAGTTTGAATATTCCCTCCTGGTAAAAAACCTGTCCTTGCGTGTTCAGCCACGTTGTCGCGAAACGGCCAGGACTTGTTCAGGAGGACACTGCCAGAACTTTTCACCGAGGGCGTCATCCTCCTTCACAACAGTGCGCGACTTCATACAGCCCAGAAGACCACCATACTGCTGAAGCAGTTTCGCTGGGACATCATTGAACACCCTCCTTAAAGCCCGGGCCTCGCTCCAAGCGACTTTCACCTCTTTTCTCACTTGAAGGAACACCTAAGAACCGACAAGTGCCTAAACCGATATGGAGACTATGTCGAAAAATAACCTAATGTGCAGTCGGGTGCATAAAGGTTTAGACTTAAGTCATAGTTGAGCAAGTGAATAGCACATCCCAAACGTATACCTGCTACCCTATTTTCATTCAGAGAGGACAGATCCAGCCTAATCTGCCTTGACTCTCAGTAAAAGTACCTGATTTTACAACCGATCAACATCCGGTAAGTCAGTTCCTAAGGAGCAGGTAAAAACCTTTTTGCACCCGACTGTACGTACTCAGTTGTCTGTATTGGTTGTATGAAATAAAATGTACACATTTCACTGCAGACTTTGTAGCCTTACTTTTTGATCACCCCTCGTACAAAAATGAAATTGTGTTCATTCCGAGAATCCCACTGATTCCATCAGGCACATTTCAAACCAAGAGGCCGCAATTTCTCCTTAAGCTCAGTTTCGCTATGTCAATCAACAAGTCTCGGGGACAATTTCTTAAGGTTGCTGGACTTGACCTAAAGTCGCCTTGCTTTTCTCCTGGTCAGCTGTATGTTGGCCGCTCACATATTGGCAGTCCACATAATCTATACATCTATTCTAGCCAGAAAGGCTTCACTCTACATTGTTTACTTGGAAGCTTTGCATATGGGTATTGGTTAACGTTTTTTCACTTTGTTCAACGGAATGGACCACATGCACGGTCGAGCGGCGCCACCGTCGATTTTGTTTCAAAGCGAGGCTGGACTGGCAAGCTTTAGTTAAGGTTAAGCTGTACCCATGTGTTGGCAGTACGGTGAAATTTTAGTGAGTTGTGATTTTTGCTTTTTCACTATTTATTGCTAACCTAATAATTAATCTCATATAAAATGGCACATTGCTGTACAAATAATCACCGCTACAACAAAGAAAAAATATTTCATCGATTTCCTACTGACAATAAACGTCGTAAGCTATGGATAATCTAAATAAAGAGGGATATTGGACCTTTATTTCAGGTAAATAAATTCATAAGTTAAGCATACATTAAAGTAAATAATTTTCATGGCTCTTAACATGTGTAATAAAATTAATTACATTTAAATAAAATTGTGTAGATGGAACACTGATTTATAAATAATTAAGGTGATTCTTATTGTTGTAGGTGGCACGAAATACTTACGTATGTAGTGATCATTTTGAAGAAAAATTCAAGAAAAAAACATTAGCAGACTTACACATATTGACAAAGGATGCCTATCCTTCCAAATTTAAGTGGACCCAAGATGTGCAAAAAAGAAAATCACCAAAAAAACGCTTCAGTCTGTTAGTGTGAATTATAATGAGCAAATTGATTTATTTTTTTAAATCAGAAAAATGTTGACTAACCTTTTATTTTTACTTGTATTTTTATAAAATACAAAACTTAATTAACCATAATTAATTTTAATTAAAAAAAGGTTTACAATTTACTGCAAGTGTCAATAAATCACTACTTTGTGGGAAAATAAATATTTCTAGTGAGAGAAAGCAAGTATGCAAACATATCAATCAACAAAACTATGCATTTGCCACCACCAATTATTTATGTGGGCATGAAGCACTTATTTTATGTATTTTTCAAGCTAAGCATACACATACACCAAAAGCACATGCATAATAAAAAATTACCATTACTTACTAAACTTTTGCTTTTAGATTATCATTTTCTTGTCATCTGTTTAAACAACACCTTCCAAAATGTACAATAAAAAGAATTAAATTGTACATATTTCAACACAGTAATTTTTATTTTTGCTAATTTAATTTTGACTAATCTTGATAATCATGTATATAAGACTCCACAAAAATTTTTTATCCTCTTTGAAAATTTGCTTTAACTTTTTTTTCCAAACAATTTTCAATATCACCATGGCAAATATTGGGTAAAGACTCTAAACTCGTAGTCCAGTTAGTTGACATTTCAAAAACAGCAGTAATTTACTTGTAATAAAATGCTGCTATGCTAACAAACCGTACTGCCAACACATGGGTACAGCTTAACCCTAACTAAAGCTTGCCAGCCCAGCCTCGCTTTCAAACAAAATCGAGGGTGGCGCCGCTCGACCGTGTATGTGGTCCATAAACTCTTTCAATTAAAAACAATTCTTGACAAGTTTTTTCAGTTATAATAGCTTTCACTGTTTATTTAAGCTTTTTTTTAAAAAAAAAAAAACCCGAGCAACGCCGTGTATAAGGTTAGTTATGAAATAAATTAGAGAACTTGACCCGTCACATGATGGTCTCCACTTTTCAGGCTAAATAGGCAAAGAAATGAAAAGTGGCGTATTATTTATTTTAGCGGAGCCTACATTATTATTTGTTCAAAATTTCTCGAATGATAACGTTTTCGTGAATACTCTTGTTAATTGAATTTTTGTTCCGTATATGGTTATAATAATACTGGACTCGCATCTGACCACAGTCGAGATCACCTACGTTGTTGAATGCAACTGCAGTTTTGCTATAGTCCTTGCAGTATTTAATTACTTTCACCGAGTGACTCTTTGTCAGAAGTTTTGGGCGAAGAAGCTTTAGACAAACCCACGATCCATTTCGAAGACAGAAGCATAAAAAAACAAAATCCTTCGTAAAAATAGTATAGGGGAAACGACGCAAAAAAAAAAAAAAGAAATTAGTGAACTTTCCAAAAAAGGAGCGTCATGTGCGGATCAAATAGAAGAAACGCGCGAAAAAAATTTCAACCCGCAGAAATAACTGAGCGCGAATGATTAAATCCCCCCCGTTGAGAGTGCACGCGAAGAATCGTGCTGTGTGCTCATTGGCCTTGCATAATTGCGAGTCAGGGAAGCCAATAAGCTCGCAGCCGATTAAAGCCAGAGACAAAGCCGATTATTTTCATTTGTCTCTGATTAGAGCGGGTTTCACAAATTCCTGGAGCGCCGCACCGCAATCCATTTCACAAATACATGTAATTCGAACCGCAATCTTGTCGGAACCACTCTGTTACACACGCAACGATATCACCATTCTGTCACCGGTTTGCACATTCCAGAATCCGGCTCGTTTCTTTTTGAACGCTCCTTATATATTTACAAACATTCGAAATATATTTCATGATATATCAAATATGCGATGTTTTAATAAAATACCAAGTAAAATATCGATGAGTCATTTAATCATGGCTGGCCAGGTGGTCGAGAGGGCTCGGGCGTAGGCTTTCTAGGTCTCTAGTCTACCTTGTAGTGGGTTCGAATCCCGCCGTGGGCATTAATGTTTGTATTTGTCCCGGGCTGCGTACAAATATAACTTATGTAAAAGGCGCCAAATGATCTTAGTAGTCGACGCCAAAAATTCTAATAAACCAACCAACCATCATATAATCATGTAAATTTATTTTATAACAATTGTATTAATATATAAAATCGTTAATCTAATTTGCGAATCTCGAAATTTTTACTGAATAACTACTACACAAAACATTGATATTTTAAAGGGTATTTTTTTTTTAAATACGAAGCACTGTGTTATAAGAAATAGCAATCCTGAACTAATTATTTTTTGTAGAGCCGCGCGATGCCTGAAACTTCGACCATCGATGTTTCAAAATACATGTAAAAATTCAATTGTTTAAAATTCCATCGATTATACATCGATGTTACAATAATATGAAGACTTAAAATTTAAATAAATGCATAATAAACTACGATATAAATTTATAATACACTGAGTGAGCATATTATTATGACCATCTGAGATGTTTATACAAATGCGCCAAGGGGTCCGTCATACGGAAAAATCTCGTACACCGTCCCACAAATCTATAAAAAAAAATTTCAAAGATTATCGCAGATTTTTTAAGTCTGAAATCTGACGTTCGATCTCTGCGCCATCCAACGATCCCCAAAAAATAAGCAAAAGACTCGGCAAAAATATTTTCCTCATCTTCAGATCTAACATAAACCCGCAGAAATCGGAAAATCTCCGTTTCGCCATTGTGTATCGCTCTCGTTCGCTAAAGAAAACAACCGCCAAATGACCAGGGTTGAGAGTGGTTACTCGCGGTTGAGAGGACCGGGCTTTTGAGACGACTTCCTGTCGACCATGTGCACCTCATGGTGACTTTTGAGACGGGTTGGGGTTCAAATAGATGCGAGCGGTGGCAAATGGTCGCCTCGCGGTTACTTTCTAGACGCAGCCCAAGTTTAACGACATTGAGCTGGCAACAGCTACAACAATGAAACCGACGCGGAGTGGACCATAAAGTAAGAAGTGGACAGAAGGGAGGGAGCACTGCCCCCCTCCCCGAAATTGGCCACCATGTCAACTGAATCTGTTACATGGAGGAGCCCCATCCACAAGCAGGATTGGGCCAGCCCGCCCCCAACCCGAAAAATATTTCTGGGTACGGCCGAATACGGCCCTGAAGTGGGCAGACACAAATTGGAATCGCTCAGTGGAATCTGTGGGACAGACTCACAAGGGAATCCCTCGAACATGTATGTCACAAATTTTCACCAAATTGAAATATGTTACTCAATTGAAGCTACAATAGATGCTTGCAAAATAAGAGTGCGGATTTTTGTTACTTTCAAAATAAACCACGAAAACGAAAAAATTTGAGCACACATATTCATACAAGGACTCCATTGTTAAAGCTGTGTATTAATGCGCTTAACGGAACTTCTTTCTTCCACTACTCACAGCAATAAGCACGAATCCAATTCAGGGCTTCTCAAATTTCTAAACAAACTTAGTTAAAAAATGTCTAGAGTAATTAATAACCATTTCCTTAATTTATTATTTCATTTTATTAAATAATTCGGTAATCAAACACGGGGCTGGCTTCATGTGCAACGTCGAGTAATATGTTGCGTTGGTGAGGAGGTATACAGGGTGTAAATTTTAAGTTGACAAAGCAGAATAACTCGAAAAATAAGCTTCACACGAAAAAATGCGTAGAATCCAAAGTTGATTATTTTCGAGGGGGCATCTGCTGGTGCTAAAATTAGCCCACCCCCCCCGGCCCCTGGGGGTGGGGCGGGGGGCAACTTTAAAATTTCAAATGGGAACCCCTATTTTTTATTGCAGATTCAGGTCCTACATAAAAAACTACGTACATTTTGTCTGAAACATTTTTTTTATTTTTGGTAGATGGCGCTGTAATTCAAGAAAATCCATTTTCTCATTTTTGCGTGGAAATAACTAATTTATTATTCATTTCGATTCCTACATTGTTTTAACTACAATGTAATTTGAAGACATTTCGTCAACAAACAAATAACGTAAACATTGGCATTTTTTTCAGAATGTTTACATTTTAAATTCTGATCTTTAGAAGAAAAGATTGTAATTTTTCAACTGTTTTTGTGAGTGTACAACGCCGTATTGCTTTTGAATTTACATTATGAATTATCTTTCTGTGGAAGAAAAAATTGAGATGGTGTACATTTATGGAGAAAGTGGGAGAAATTTTGATAATGCAGTCGCGCTTTATGCTCAGCGTTTTCCTGGCCAAACGCGATCACGGTCTTCTTTTGTTCGAGTTATTAAACAATTTACTGCGGAAGGTAGTGTGAACCAGAAAAAAAGAACCCGTGCAGCTACTGTTTGTGGAGAAAACAATCAAGTGTCAGTCCTAGCTGCTGTGGCTCATAATCCACATGCGAGCACAAGAGAAATATCAAGGCAATCAGGAATTTCACATATGAGTGTTTGGAAAATGCTGAAGCTCCACAAATTTCATCCATATCATGTATCTATGCATCAGGAACTACATGGCAATGACCACCAAAACCGTCTAACGTTTTGTCACTGGGCACTTCAGCAGATGCAAACAAACCAACATTTTTTTGCACGAGTTCTTTTCTCCGATGAGTCAACATTCACAAACCACGGGGAAGTTAATCGACATAACATGCATTACTGGAGTGAACAGAACCCACACTGGATTCGAGAAGTCAACCATCAGCGACCTTGGTCAATTAATGTTTGGTGTGGGATAATTGGCGATAAACTTATCGGTCCATATTTTATAGACGGTAATTTGAATGGCAACAAATATCGTAACCTACTTGAAAATGAACTACCAGATCTACTTGAAGACCTGAGTATTGAACTTCGACAACACATGTGGTTTCAACATGATGGTTGTCCAGCGCATTATTCATTAGTAGCGCGCGAAGTACTACATCGACTTTACCATGGTCGCTGGATCGGCAGGGAAGGTCCTGTGAATTGGCCAGCCAGATCGCCTGACCTTACATCGCCAGATTTTTTCTTATGGGGTTACCTCAAAGATATCGTTTATAAGGAAACGCCAACCACTCGCGAAAACATGATTCAAAGAATAAGAGATGCTTGCGCTGCAATTACACCAGACATGTTATCAAGATGTGTTCAGGAATTTACAAAACGAGTCAATAAATGCATCGAAGTTGGAGGTCATCAATTTGAACATTTAATTTCATAAAACGGCGAGATGCAAGGGATTTAAGGACAACAAGCAGGCCGAAAGTGAGAGGCGAGGGGACTCACTGGAAATACAAGCACCCCGAAATTCATTTACTTGCAAGTATTTGCAAATAAGAAAAAATAAAACGAAAACAATCGGTCCTTTTAAGGACCACCAAATCTTAAACGGGAATAACTTCATCTTTACACAGTCTTTTACTTTTTTACTCTGTTAGTTAATGAGTTCACTCGTTACTACGTAGGATGTTCGGTTAGTTAGTTAGCTAATCAGTTGATTTGTTTGATAATTATAAAGTTGTGTGGCCTCATGACCACGAAACAAAACAAAATTATCCTAATCCGCGGCAAAAAATAATAAAATAATAACTTTGCGGCAAAATTTACGAAGTAAATAAGTATTTTTTATTTCTCCGTAACCATTTCCACGCAAAAATGAGAAAATGGATTTTCTTGAATTACAGCGCCATCTACCAAAAATAAAAAAAAATGTTTCAGACAAAATGTACGTAGTTTTTTATGTAGGACCTGAATCTGCAATAAAAAATAGGGGTTCCCATTTGAAATTTTAAAGTTGCCCCCCGCCCCACCCCCAGGGGCCGGGGGGGTGGGCTAATTTTAGCACCAGCAGATGCCCCCTCGAAAATAATCAACTTTGGATTATACGCATTTTTTCGTGTGAAGCTTATTTTTCGAGTTATTCTGCTTTGTCAACTTAAAATTTACACCCTGTATATCGCGGTGCTTTATAATTTTAAATAAAAATAGTATTCATGGATGCCTACCTAATCTTATAAATTATTTCGAGACGAATAATTGTACAACAAAATTAAGGTTTTATGCTTAATAACAGTGTTCTAACTGCAATTCTTTGGCGATCGCCACTAACAAGTTTGCTTCCCCTCTTTCCGCCATGTTTTTTGAACTCTGCACACTTCTGGGGCGCTTCACTGCTGCGCAACGCTATCGCTTCCACGGTGTGCTTGCGCGCAAAAAAAAAAGCTATCTGGGGTTCCCTTGTCAGTGGATAGACTTTTCATTATTAGATGGGCTACGATATATTCTTATTTTATTGGCCCACTGTTTTAGCCATGTCCAATAGTCATTAATATCCCGTCCGCTTAACCAATGGGAGCTATCCTTGGCAATCTGCCCATCCCCTCTCCTTTATTTTCTCTAGCATTAAGGCTTTAATTTCTTTTTTATTTTGGTTTGTCATCGCTAAAGATGAATACTTGGTAGCCAAAATACATATCCGGTATTTCATTTCTCCTTGTGAATTAGTGGTCCCCCTCCTTTTCGGTTGCTCCTATTTTGGAAAACAGTGGAATGTTTATTACAGTGGAACTTGGATATTACGAACTCGTTTAATACAAAAATTTGCCTAGTACAAAATATTTTCGTGTCTCGGCCCCAAATGACTATTTTTCCTTGTTAAATTCCCCTAATATTACGAACGCTGTTTATTTCAAATTCGGATATTACGAAAAAATGTACGCAAAATTCACCTAAAAGAAGAATTTTTTAATCAATACTGGAAAGAATTTTAATCATGCTTATTGATAAAACAGGCTTATAGAGAGAAATTCTCCGGAATTAATTTTAAAGACTTCATTGACGTTGATAGCGATTTAATAATGGAGCCATTATGGAACAGATCCGTGGAAACTAAGATGGCGGATTCCAGCAGAGGCGTAGGCTACGGCCATGGAGAGTTATCAGGAGCAAGAAGAGCTCATTCATCGAAAGAGTTAAACGAAGTTTCCAGCAAATTTAAAGGTTAATCTTCACTATTCGCACATGCGCGAGGCGAAACTTCTGAAACCGCACAGACACAAACGCAAAACTTCACACACTGCATAAACAAATTGTAAAAACAAAAAAAAAAAAACAAAGCAAACAATACAGAAAAAAATCACAACGCAACATACAAACAAACAAACCAACCTGAAAAGCGCAAACGGTATACAAACTCAAACGCCAACAACATCAAAACAGCACACGCAGACACACGAAAAACCAAAAAAAAACCCGAAACAGAAAAAATTCAAAAACTATTTGGTATCAATTCTTAAAAAAACCCTGCTTGTTTTCCAATACCAACACACGCATGCAGGCAAAGAATGTAAGCAAAGCAAGTGGTTGTTTTTAAAACATAGTAGGGGCTCTACTCCCCAAACCCCCTCCCGCTACCACACACCAACCCACCACAAACAAACAAACAAACAAACAAACAAAAACCACCCCAACCACCACAGACACTGAAAAGATAAGCCTCGCCATAGGAAAAAAAAAAAAAAAGAAAAAACCTCAGCTGCGACAAGGCAAAGCTCCATAGAGGGAAAAAAAAACAACCCAGAAACTTCAAAGAATCATACACCACGAAAACACACGTACGTGCACATATGCCGCCAGTGGAAGCTTCAACAGCAGCTCCACACACAAAAGACAAAAACTTTAAAAAACCAGACAAAACAAACGCAAAAAAACAAAACCAAAAATCAAAAAACGCTAAAAAAAGCAACGACACTTTTTCAACACAACGCAGAAACAAACGCCGCTAAAATCCCCCCCCCCCCCCCCCAAAAAAAAAACGACAACAAAAACCAAAACGCCATATTAAAAAAAAAAAAAATGAAATCTCCACAGCCAACAACAACAGCTTCCGCAAAAAAACAGAAAACGCCAAGAGCGACATGATGGTCAGGTAGAATTGCGATGTGCGGAAAGTGAAGATTAACCAATTTAAACTTTATTTCTCGCTGAAAGTGAACTTATTGATTCAGAATTTAATTTATCAACAAAAAAAGGCGTAAATGTTTCCGTTTTTTCTCTTCCTGGTTAATAAGAAACTCGGCTGTTACGAAGAATTTTTTGTCCCCTGGCCAATTCGTAATATCAGAGTTCTACTGTATTTTTTATAGCAACGCATTTTCACAATGTACGTTCATCTGTCTGTTGGTACTCTAGCATTCAAACACTTGAGTATTTTCAGCGTTAGCTTTCGCCATTGGACAAATCAGGCAAAAGGCCAGCCTGCGTTCGTTAATGGACAAAATCAGGAAACTGCTTCTGGGTCAGAAGTTTTTTTTTAATTATTTCTATTTTTTATTATGCGCCTCGGCACTGCAAAAAATGAGGCAGTGGGAGCGGAGCAAGCTCTGACAATTCTACGAGTTCTAAAAATGGAGCTGTACTGGATTAAGCAGTTTAAGAGCAGATATTACAATTTTTGACAATTTTTGTACCAACAGGATGGACCCCTGAAGTGGAATTTATTCAGCCTGCAAGTTATTACACAACAGTCAGATTATCTATAGTCTGCAGATCCGATCTTGAGCCCTGACATATTTTGCTGAGCATTCAGAAACTACAGCAAGTGATCGTTTACGTAGTCACGGACTAATACAAGCATGGGAAAAAGCATGGTTGATATAATAACCACACTTGAAGGACAATCGATGATGTGTCGAGGAGGTCGTGTGCAGAAACAGATTGAAATGGGGGCTCAAGATCCGATCTGCAGACTATATCTTTACTAGGCATTATGGATGCCTGTTTAATATTAACTTATGTTAACAACATATCTAGAATTATTTTAACAACGTATGAAAGAAAATACATTAGAAATGATCGCTTAAAAGTATACAGTAATGAAGTAACCTACTTAGAGAATGAAATTATCAGTAACATCGTCCCAGAAGAGCTGTGCATCTCATTTTTTCTCCTACACTGATAAAACATTGTTTGTTGTATGTAAAGAATTTATTAACTAAATTATAAATTTGACAGATTTACAAGTACAACTTATAAAAAGAGTATACAACGAAACACAGGCTTTTAAAGAATGATCTTATTACAGGCTAGACAAGAGAACAAAATTTAAGGAAGGGGAAACAATAAGAAAAAGACATCAAATGTGGCAATGCCCCCCCCCCCCCTTCCCTCCAGTCTATATAAATCAATTTTGCAGAATTTCATACAAGAGTAGAATAGTTTGAAATGTAATGGTTTGATATCGTTTGTAAAAAAAAAATTATAAGTGGACAATTTATAACTATCACATAAGAACCCACTCTTGATGTAGTTTGTAAAAAGTGGTGCTTTATTGGTTTCTTTTTCTAAGTTCTCAAATCTTAAATGCATTTAAGAATTGTTATGTTTTTGTTATAGTGCAAACACTTATTAAGAAACATCATAACATCAACATAAATGCTGTATCTTCTAAGGTAAAAAGAGTACTACACAGTTTAATTCTTAAGTGTTGGATTAAATGATCGCTATAAAGGTGATTTCAAAGGACAAATTTTAATAGTTATTACACCTGTTTAAGTCATATTTTACAATTTTTCATTGTAAACATTTAACAGTTTAAACAATAAACAAAGAATTTAAAAGAACTTTTTTTAAAAAATATAACTTATTACATATCTTAATGAATCTTTCCCTGATGGAAAAAATTTCATTAATTTCTTAAACATCTTTCAAAAAAGAAAATAAAAAAAATTCTTCAAATAAAATGTTTCCCCACATAGAGGTTCATTTATTTTTAATACCGATCATATTTTTGCTGATTATAACAATTTAAAGGCCTGAAATGCTGAGGAACTGGATTTGCACCTGGAGTTGGCAATAAGGGTGCATTTTGCTTAGGAGGATGAAGAGGAGGTGGACCAGAGTTTTCAGGACCTGGAAATGGCATTTCGGACAGTCCTGGCTTGAAAGATGAAACTGTATTCTTCATATTTTCACCAAACCAAAGATTTTTACCAGTCTGCAAAGTGGCTGAGAGAACCTGAAAAATAAAATGAATTCTCCAGTTTATGAAATACTAAATATATATAATTACAATGAGATGCAAAACCAACTTTTATTTTATTGGTGCACTATAAAAAAAGGATGAAACTACAGGTTCCCTGATCATCAAAGTGCACATCCTGCAATTTGCTCTTGCAATGCCCCTGCAAAACAATTTGCTCGAGCCCAAAGCCTAGAGAGCAATAGGTTATCTTAAAGTTGGTCAAACACTTGATTAGCAGAGTGTGAAATTGCTTTCAACCTTCTAGCATAAAAATAGATAGAGGGGTCACACCCTTCTATTTTTATGCTGGAAGGTCACACCCTATTCATTGCAAAGGGAAGCCAGTGACACCAAAATCAATTACCTCATGGATTAGCTGTGTTGTGGCAAAACATTCCCTTTTTGGCATAGGATTGACTTGCGATTACATATTTTTTTTTTTTTAGCTTTATCCGATTACGTTTCTGATCCCACTCATTTTTAAATGTAGTTTGCCTATTATTTAATCATTATCAATGATATTTTACAATATCATTTCTTATTAAGTGTCATTATTACGTTATTTTATATTTAAAAATGAGACTGTATAATATTACAGGGGTTATGATCGGTTCAGAACAAAAAATTTTAATTTCTTTTAATAATTTGGCCTATTTTTATGTAAGTATTTATTTTAATTCATAAATTTTATACAAATAAATAAAAAAACTGATATCCTCTATCCAAAAGTACAAAATGTTCAACGAAAATTATAATAAAAATATTGAAATAAAAGGAAACAAGATAAAATTGTTTAATCTCAAAAAATAAAATAAAATATAAAAAATAATATTTATTCTTACATTTCAAAAAAATAAAAATAAATATAATATTAATAAGAACTCATTTAAAATTTTCACTTGTAGCCCATTTAATACATGTAAAAACTTACTTAATATATGTATTTCTTAAATAATTTAGTTGAAGATTTATTGGAAATTAGATGTTTATTCTACAGGGTCTAGGTCACGGGGAAGGGGTAGGGTGAAGACCTTGTCCTTTACATACGAGCTGAAAGAACGCATTACGGTAGCGATATGTGGGATTGATGGAGACATGTTAATGCGGGTTTGGGAAGAATTCGACTACCGCACTGATGTATGCTGTGTCACGACAGGGGGGCATATTGAACATCTTTAACTGTGTCACAATAAACTTCCAAGAGTTTTTCTTTAAGAATCCGTATGTGGTGTGTCTATATTCTGAATAGCTTTGATGTAATAAATTTTTAAAAGTGTGAAGTTCTTTTGTAATCACCCTGTATTGTAAATTTAGTATAAATTCCATGAAATAAAATTAAGTAAATAAATAAAAAGTTCAAAAATTATTGTACTGGCCATAATTAAATTGACTCCTTTGAACTATTTATTTATTTATGTTACTAATAATATTTCATGGAATTTATATTAAATATACAAGAGAATTTACATTTAATTCTGTAAATAAGTTAATGCATGTTGAAGATTTCATCCACGTTCCCCTTACGGCATGCGAACCCCTTCTATTCCTATGCTTAAGGTAACAACCTTCTTATCAATCTTTTGATTCATATCACATATTAGTGTATAGTGAAAATTGTAACAACCTTCTAGTGCAAGGGTTGGGGGAATAGTGTATAGTGAAAATTTCCACAAGTGACCTAATTCTGGTACCAAGAGGCTTTGCCCCCTCTATCTATTTTTATGCTTGAAGCTTTCAAGATAGTTGCACCATACAAGGAATATGAAGGCAGGGTCAGCCATCTGCCACAATAGCAACAGATGACAGCTAGTTGACATTATTGGCAAGGAGGAGCCAATGAGACGGAGTTATGGGGACAGTTTCTTGCTGTCACTGGAAGACGCATATGTACCTAGACCAAACGAAATTGGCTCCATGTTGGAGTGTATGCCCGGCGAGCAGTGACATGCATCAGTTATCTGCTTTATGCCGTAAAACCCGTAAAAAGTGGGCTGATGAGCATCGTCATTGGACAGTGATGGTTGGTTCAACTGTTCTCTTCTCTGATGAGTCAAGGATCAGTCTACAGCCTGATTATCATTGTGTCCTAATTTGGCGTGAACAAGGAAGTAAACCCAGGCTTCCTCTGAGAAAGGAACTCCTTTGATGGTGGAACTGACCTCCTGGTCAGAAATGGATTGCTGACTGCTATCAGATATCGAGTCCTTGCATCCTATACTAGAGCATTGGAAACAACTTTTTTTCAAGCACGATAATGTATACAATAAGCTTTAGGCAGGAATCGAATGCATGGACGGGCCTTCACATTCTCCAGTTCTGAATCCCATTGAACATGCTTGGTTACACTGGGAAGATGCATCTGACAAACCATCCAATGCCTCGCAAAATACTTCTTGGGCTGAAAGTTACCCTGGAGCAAGAGCGGTGAAGGATCCCACAAGAATTATTGGACAATCTGTTCATGTCCATACCTCATTGCTGTCACTGTTTTGGCAGTCTAGGGTGACCATGCGCTTTACTGAACAGTAAATGTGTGGCACTCATCCAGTTTGACATGCTTCTGTTCATCCCCACCAATATGTCACTTGCTACTCAAATCACAATAATCGAGTTTGCATCTCATTTGCAATAATCAGACAAGAATTTTCTGCTCCTCTTGTTTAATAAACAAAAATCAAATGTTTTTTGTTATTCGCTTCATTTTCATTTGAAAATTTCCTCTGTTTATGAGCAATGTATTACAATCTTGATGCTTTTCCTTGTTTTTTTTATGATTTTTTTTTTATTATAATATACTTTGATTTTTATTGATTCTAATGCATTCAATTTTTAAAAATTATAATGATCAAAAATGTTATTGAAATACTACACTACCGGGTTTTGCTAAAGTTCTGTTACACATGTGAGGACCTTTGCAAAAATGACATAATTACTGTGTGATGCAATTAGACACCGTTTTTATTGTCAGAATTGATTTTGGTGTAATCTTTCTTCATGGCGGTCCACATGCGGTTCACAGATGGTTTCAGTTGGTCGACGTTGCTGTGACGGATCTTGCAGGCCTTGTTCTCGATATGCGCTTAAACGCTGTAGTCAAGAGGGTTGAGGTCGGGCGACTGAGGAGGTCAAAAGTCCTTAGACCAGAAGTTCATGTTCGACCCCAATCACTCTTGAACGGTCTTGGAACTGTGGACCAGGGCACCGTCCTGTTGAAAGACTTAGTCCGCATTCCTCGTCACCTTTTCACCCACGGCAGAACGTTCTTGGTCAAGATGTCCTTGTAGTCGGCCGCGGTAAGCGGTCGGGAATCAGATTGGTGGCATTTTGTTGACATTCGACGCCACGACGCCGAGCATCATCACTGAGGCCTGGTGCTTGGTTGAGACCCCCCCCCCCCCCCCCCACTCTCCCGATATCGACGCATTCTCAAGTTTAACAGAAGTTTTGCAAAACCCGGTAATCTTAAGATAATTTTCCTTGTTTATTGTTCACAATTACTATAGTCATTCTTTTAATCAGGTATTGTATTTTTTTATAATTTTTATTTTTTGTAAGCTGTTATTAAGCTTTTACTAGCCTGTTGCTTGTAAAAGCATCGTTACTGTATTCGCTAAGCCGGTCGTTCCGTCGCCAATTCTGTGAGATTTTATTTTATTTTGACTTTAGATGTTCTATTCGAATCTAATATCAAAATAATAGGGGGAGGGGGGCTAGAACAATAGGGCCACACCCCTCCCCGAAATAAATTTCTGGATACGGTCCTGAATAGGCCCATGTGTCCGGGAGCATAGCCCATATGACAGCTGAAGTTAATTATTTTGGCTGGCTCGAAGTGCAAAACGTTTAACTTTACTGTCCGCGCGCCAAGAGAAGACCGCTGCTCGTATGGTGTCGCTGCAATTGCAGATGAATCTATTCAGTGTTGGGGAACAAATAGCCAAATCTGAGTCAATCCATGTTTCATCGATGTAAACAGTAGGACGATTTTCTGCTCTTATTTTTTTCATATTTCTCAGGTATATACCTCTCCAAGCAAACGTTTTCATTTGTTTGGAAACACGGCCAGAACTCATTTTTGCGCTACTTGATTTTAGCGCTTTTCCTCCCTTCATAACTATAGACTGATCTGCAACTACCAGCGACGCCATACGAGCACTTTAAGCAACTCAGCGGTCTTCTCGTGGCGTGCGGACAGTAACCGCTATTTTAGCCATTTTCCCAAATGGATAGGACACGTGTGCCCATTATAACTTTACTCACTTTTTGATGCTCTGTCCGAATTTGCAGTCAAAATAAAACAAATTTCGAAAAAAATTGGCACCATCGACTTCACACATCCAGTAAAGATGTTAACCCTTAAAGGAGCACTCGTCATTATGGCAACAAACAAAATTTTTGAATCAAATCTTGTTTATTTAAGTACAGCAATGCCAAATAGGGAGTTCATAAAATTTTATACGAAGTAGTAAATCTTTTTCATAATGTATCTTAGAAGATACATTGCTCCTTCTGAACTTAAATGAAAATGCAAGAAAGCTCAAATAAAGCTTTTAAATGTTTATATTCTCTACTATTATTTACCTTAGTTCTACAGTTCTTAAAAGTTAAAAGCATATAAAAAGTAGATTAATTTTACAAGGCCACTTGAGAAGGCACCAACATCATCTGCCATTTTGAAGGATGGGGTTGAAGAAAAAAATTGTTTTTTCCTTTACTTTACTATCGACTGAGTGCTTCACTTGTTTAATAAGTACATTAAATGCTTCTTTAAAGATACATGGCTGTTAGTTCAGCTTAACCTATGAATTTAATCAAGAAAAAAATTTTAAATTCATGTATCTTTAAAGATGCTTTTTACCTTAAGGGTTACACACGTTTTTCACAAGTTTGGAACCGGAAACAAAATGCACCAGCATGGAATGGAAAAATCCCTCATCATCCAAAACGAATAAGTTTAAGGTCACCCAGTCGGCACGGAATGTGATGGTCACCATGTTTTGGGACAGTAAAGGCATCCTACTCGTGGAATTTCTGCTCCTGCTTCACAGTCAGCCATTCGTAGGAAACGTCCAGATGCTTTGCAAGATGGAGTTCTTATGCTGGATGACAGTGCTCGTCCACACAGTGTCATATCACAGTGGCTCACATACGGTCCCTAGGTTGGGAACAACTGAAACATCCGTCTAACAGTCTGGATTTGGCACCATTCGACTTTCACTTCTTTGGCCCACTGAAATATCACCTGGTCACAGATTCCAGGATATGGAGAAGGTCTGTTTGAAGGTTTCCAGCTAGCTATGACACTAATCACAAACCTCCTTTACTATTGGCTTTGAGGGATACATGAAACGCTGGAAGAAATGCCTAAATGTCCATGGAGATTACGTTAAAAAATAAACCAAATTTCATCAGGTAACTATTTCAACTTTCATTTCTATAACAAATAATGAATGAGAACTGGAGCTAATTCTCCAAATATGTGTGTTGCAGAAGTTTTCCTTCCATTTTTTGCCAATAATTTCATTTCTATGACAATTTGTGACTTATACAACTCAAAGACAAAAGTTTAGCAATGAGATTAATTCTAATCTCTATTAAACACAAACTTCAAATTATACAGAAAAAAAGAAACATGATTATTTTATAGACATTATACTGATGAAGAATAACATTATTACTTCTCAATGCATAATTTACAACACTATTGACATGTTTGTTTGTTTTTTAATGTTAATCATTGCCACACGGAGACAAAAGTTTAGCAATTTGTATCAAAAAAAGTTAACCATAAGTTTCTAACACCTTTATTTTTTAGAACTGCCTGTATTCTACTTAGCATTGAATCAACCAGTTTATTACACTCCTCTGCTGAGATATCCACCCAGGCATTCATGGAGCTTCTTTTAGAGACTTCAGAGATGTTAGATGTGTCTTTCTTATCTCTTTTATTAATTGTTCTCCAGATGTTTTCACTGCATTAAGGAGAATTCCCTGGCCATTCCAGAACACCAACATCGTGCTGCCATAGACATTCCTTGAAAATTTAGCTCTATGAGCTAGTGGTCCATCCTATTGGTATACACAATCATTTTCAGGAAAATAGAACTGCATTGTCAGAATTAGATGATCATCTATGATTTCTGTATATTTCTTCACATTAACATTGCTATCAATTAGGCAAAGGCTTCCGAGTCCTTCAGCAGTAAGAGCCACAAACCAGAAACTGATGAAGGAAATTTAACAGTCCTGAAATGTATCCAGATGTGTTACTTACGAATGACAGTTTCTTTACTATCATTGATTGCACAAAATCGACACTCATCAGAAAATATAACTTTTTTCAATCCATTACATCCCATTCAGAACATTTTTTCACCACTGGACACCTTTCTTTTTCATAGTGGGTGTGAGGAAAAATTTGTAGACCAATTCCTTTATGCATCAAATCGTCCTTTTTGAAGAAACATTTTTCATAATTATTTTACACCATTCTCTTATGTTCCTTGCTTTATGCTTACGCATTCTGGTTATAAAATGTTTCAGCATAGTCAAATTGCGCTTCGTTGTTTTTTGTGGACGTCCAGATCGTGTTGTACGTCAATAGTTCCTTCTTCTCTGAATTTTGAGATGGTCCGAGAAACACTGGCTGGGATAATCTGCAATTGCTTGCAATTGATTCATTCCTTTCTTGGATAAATAAATGACTGCCTGCTTAATCTGACTGGTCAGTTGTTTTGCCTTAAGCATGCGTTCACTTAGGTACTAGTACCAGTTATGCTACTAAAAACCAACCCATCACCCTTTCAATAAACGTAAAATCTCATTAATTTCCATGTGTTATTATAAATAAACAGGATTTTACTCCCCACAAAACAGAAATTGTTAAACTTCTGTCTCAGGGTTTGCATATTGCTAAACTTTTGTCAAGGATACATAATTGTTTTCCAGAAAAATTGTTGTTTCAAAACCTGCTGCTAAAATGCATTGAGAAGTAACAATGTTATTCTTCATCAGTATAATGTTTATAAAATAATTATTTTTGTGTTTTTTTTGTGTGAAGTTTTATGTTTGAGAAAGATCGAAATTAATCTCATTAATAATTACTTTTGTCTTGGAGTTGTATATTGACTTGCACTCGTAGTTCAGAATGTTACTATGTTACACAATGCTTAATAAAATCGGGGAAACTTCCTTAGAGCAAGCCATTTTAAACGATCTAAAGGCCGAATTACATTTATATTTAAATTCAGAACTAGATTAAATTATCTTAGACATACATGCATTTAATTTAGTTGATAATTCAAAAATGCTTGTTTCTTTTTTTTTTTTTCAATATAAAATATTAAATGAATGACTATATTAATTATTTAAACTTATCTACAGAAATTTGGGAAATACGGGTGCCATTTAGACATGCGTAAAAATTCCAACAGAAATGTAGATGGAATAACATTCCGATTGGTTAATTAAGCTTTCAAACCTATGGCACTTCTGTACACAGATGTCTATTTATGTAATCCGTGCTTCTGTTTGCAAAAGAATTTATTTATGAAACTTTATGGAAATTATCAGGATTAAATATATAAATTCAGGACGTTTAAGGACGGTAAAAAAAATCAAGGAATTTCAGGACAACTCCGACCCCTGGGTTTAAAATTATCTTGTTGAAATAGAAAGGGACGGGTTCCGAAAAGACGTTGCCGAGAAGGGATGTCTGTTCTTCTAAAACTCCAATATATGCTTGTGCACTAATTGTTCCGTTGCAGATGTGCAAGTTTCCAAATCCACTGGCACTCATGCAGCCTGAGATCACTACTGAAGCTGGTTTCTGTAAGCACGTCGGTAACAGGCAGGATTGTCCTATTCCTCTTTGGTCCTAAGTACATGCCGACGATTTTCGCAACAACCGTAAATGTAGATTCATCGGACCACAAAACACGTCACCACTGAGCGTCAATCCACTTCAGTAGAGTGTTTACTAACATCTTTAGTTTTGCATAATAGAGCTTCAACTTCCATTTTGTGATGTAGCAGAGAACGGTATTCAACGATAAACGTTTTTGATAGAATCCTCAAAGCCCATTCCGCAATTTGTGTCTCTGTTGAATCTCTATTTTTAATGCAGTGACGTCAGAATTGGTCTTCATCCTTGCCCTTTACGAACAGTGGTATTTTCACTTGTCTTGTACCTATTAAAACTATTTTGAACTGTAGATGACAGAACTCCAAGATTCCTGGCTATTTCATGCCGCGATACGTTGCTTCTAAATTGTTGGATTACCTCGACCCATGTTGTCGTGTAAAAGACTGGTCGCACACTGCAGTTTGCATTTAAAGAGGGGAAAGTTATGACGTAATGTTCCTCCAGAAGTTTCGAGAATATACTTGTCACTATGGTGTGGTCTTTTCCTTCTGTCCCAACTATTATGGTGCATATTGCCAATGGCAATTTCATTAAAAAATCTTATATGACCAAAAAAGTGATCTGCATTTATAAATTGTCCATATTTTACTTCAGTCACTTCAAATGCATTTATTATTTTGTGGGGCCCATTCTGTTCACGAATTTTGTGGCTGATCTGAGTAAAGTACTACCAGAAAGGAATTTAAACTGTCTAATGTATGCATATGATTTAAAAATCTTTAGTATGATTGAATGTTGGGGGGATTGCGTTATGCTGCAAGAGGTTCTAGATAAAGTCAGTATCTGGGCCAAATGTAATGGGTTTCGTTTAAATGCGGACAAATCTTTTATTCTTTCGTATACAAGAAAAGTTGCCCCTTTTATTTATAGTTACAGCGTAAGTGATAAGGTATTAGAACGAAAGAACAGCACTAAAGATCTAGGAGTGCTGATGCACTCTTCTCTCTCTTAGTTTACATGTAAATTCATTAATACTGGATATTTCCAAAAGACTGGGTATTTTGAAGAGACTAACGGCTTATTTCAAACAGTATAATACGGTTTTAACACTGTATAAAGCGATTGTCGTACCTAAAATTGCTTATTGTCTATGGATTTGGTATTCTGGAAACAGTCAAACTGTTCAAATACTGCAACGGAAGATCTTGAGTTTCAAAAACTTTCTAAAGAGACGTTTTTATATTTTTAATAATAATATACATTTAGAGGAAATTTTTAATATTAATACTATGGTTAAAAATGTTCTTTTTAATACATTACTTGGAGTACTAAGAGGCCAAATGCTGGTTGGTGATTTGTTAAATATTATAAGTGTATGTCCCCAGTTATCCTTAAGGAATTATAAATTCCTAGAAATTTCGATAAAATCTCTGTAATACTAATCCTTTTTATAAGTTTCTTGTTAATTATCATAAATTTTTTAATAAGATAGACGTGTTCTCCATGCAAACCCCTATGCTTAATATATTTGGTTAGATTTCATGGTATATTTGGGTCTGTTTGTAGTTTACTATTTGTATAATATTTATTTTATGTTTTTTTTTTGTTTTTGTTTTTTTATATTTATTTATTTATTTATTTATTTATTATTTATTTATTATTATTATTTTATCATTGTTTGGTCTTCATTGACTCGGCTTTTCTTTTGCTGTGATTTTATTCTGTTGATTATGCATTTTGTTTTTTTTATTTTCATTAACCCAGTTTTGGGCTTTGGCCTGTTGGGGGGCAACAGGGATTTGGCCCTCTGGAATATCTGGTGGGTTTTCCCGGCTGTTGTTACAATTATTATTATTATTATTATTATTATTATTATTATTATTAGATGTAGAGAAAGACAATATTATATTCCAGCTTTATTTAATCGACTGCCAAGATGGGTACAGTCATTGACTGCCTTTAGAATGATCAAAAAAGTAATTCTAATATGGAAAAATTATTAATCATACTTGAAATAATGTATAGTAAACTGTAAAATAAAATTCTAGGCCTCCCCATACAAGCCAATTAGGCTTCGGGGAATCCTTAGAATTTTGATCATGTTTTTAGTTTATTATTGTATGTAGGTTGCCATAGATGCAGGCTATACAGGGCGTTTTTGAATTGAGTACAGATTTTTTGGGTGACGATAGAAGAGGTCCTTAGAAGTATTTTTTGTCATATGAACATGGGGTCCCTGCAGCTCCGTTTACTTACAATACTGCATTGAACAATCAAATGACACCGGGACGCAGTGTGCGTTGGTAGGCCTAGATTATTTTATTTTTAACAATTAACACAAGCAATCTACTGTATGATTTTTATCTTCTTTACCTACTGCTTTTCCAGAATGCGATTAGTTCATTTACATATGGACTAATCGTATTTTACAAAGGAGTTGGATACCATGGAATCTCCTTGACGAAGTTTGTCCCAAGACTTTTCAACAAACAAGCAAGTGCACCTTGAAATTTCTTGGCAAACAATTACTTTAATAGTTATTACAGTAGATTGCTTGTGTTAATTGTTAAATATAAAATAATCTAGGCCTACCAACGCACACTGCGTCCCGGTGTCATTTGATTGTTCAATGCAGTATTGTAAGTAAACGGAGCTGCGGGGACCCCATGTTCATATGACAAAAAATACTTCTTAGGACCTCTTCTATCATCTCCCAAAAAATCTGTACTCGATTCAAAAACACCCTGTATATATTGTCATTTAGAAAATAAAATTAATAAAAAAAAATATTATTATTAATTTAATTATTGTTATTTAAATTTACAATTCATTGTATATTACCGGTATTTGTGTGGCATAAGTAGAAGAAAAGAAGGACAAGATACAAACCACTGGAATAAAATTTAAAAAAAATAAAAAATAAAAATTGAATACACTGTGGTAAAACCATGAAAAAAAACTGACGTCTCGGATAGAGGCTGCCCTTTGAGATATTTCAATTTTCATTTTTTATTTCTTCTGTGGGAAAGACTATGAATGTCTTACAGACTATGACAAGAATAAAATTTGAATATTTTTCACACATAATAAACTGAATGTTTATGTTATAATTTAAGAACTTGCTTCTGTAAGCTCTATACTCTTTTTCATAAAAGAATACCGTTGACCTTTCTTCGAGTCAGAGTGGAAACCAATCAGATGCAAGCACTGATGATTCATTACCTTGTCCTGATACTTCAACAGACTCAGGAGACATTAGAGAGAAAGCTAATGCTTAATGTTTTAATGCCAATCCTAATCATTTGTAAACTTCCACATCATGATATTTTTAAACAAACAAATTAAGGGTTAACAAATATTACTTTGGTCATTTTAATTAGTTTAATGTACCCTATGTAAAGGCACATTTATTGAAATGTGTGTAGCTTTAAAGCGTGGAGCAATGAACAGTGGGTGTAACTAAGTGATAAGCAGCCAATTCTGGTCGATTCGTTTTGCTGGTCTTCTTTTATGAAAAGAGTGTAAGTGAGGTTATTTCTACTTACATCTGGTGGCATATTTTGTAGACGATATTTCAACAGAGATTTTGTAAGCATATTTGAGACCTGTAAAGCCATTTCAGCATCTTCTTCATTTTTTATAGCACATTTTGTCTATTTAAAAGAAAAATTTATAATTATTCAAAGTAAGATTCTGGAATACAGGGTGCATTAACGAAGTTTCAAGACTGGTCTCAGAACAAAAAATTTATTAAACATTTTTGTACAGCGAACTAAGTCTGCGAAATATGAACCTTGGACATCAACACAACGCTGCCAGCGTTTTTTCCATTGTTCATAGGCTCCCTGGAACTCTTCGCACAGAAGGCTGTCAAGGGACCTCGCCGAAGCTGCCTGTACTGCTGGAATCCTATCGAATCGCTTCCCTTTCAGGTCTCTCTTAATTCAGGAGAACAGAAGGAAGTCGCTGGGAGCTTGTTGTTGGGGCTGTAGGGTGGCTGGGGCAGTGTTGCCACGTTGTACTTGGCCAAACCAATGTGAGAGGATGCATTGTCGTGGTGAAGAACCCAATTATTGTCTTTGATCTCCTGGCAGACACTGCGGACTCAATCCTTCAAACGCTGGAGCACTCCTGCATTTTCGACTCCGAGTTTGCGACGGGGGTCACTGACATGCACTCATGCCGCTACCAATCTGCTCACTCCAGCATCTCTGAAGTAACTGCCGCTGGTGCTGTCGGTTGGCTGACCCCCCCCCCCCCCCCCAATACTTCACCCTGTCGGTGGAACCGGTCTGTGCACCCTCCCCTACTCAGGAAAAATCAGTCCTGAAACTTCGTGAACGTACCCTTATGAAGAAAACAAAATTCTGAATTCAAATTGCAAAGATACATTTTGTTCATAATTATCTATTCCCCCTCTTCTCTTTAATACTAGAAAGCAAACATCTTATAATAAATAGAAGTATCCATTGTATCATTACAGAAAGCACAGAAGTGACACTGAAGGGAATCCATAATCTTGATTTTTTTATTGTGCAGGGATACAGCACAATGGAAAGCAACGGTGTTAAAAATATTTGAAGAGTTCAAAGCAATAATAAAAAAATATATTTTAAATATATATAATTAAGCCGTACAATTTTAATAAAAATTATTATTTTTTAACACGGTTCAGTTCCCCCCTCCTCCCTTTATTGAAAAAAATTGAATACGTTGCCATATACATTGACTGTAATTGAAATTTGTGTGATTTTATTGACTGAAGAAAAATTTTTAACTACATATCAGTAATGAATGTATATATTTTATTTTTTAAATGCCTTGCAATACATTGTGTATTTGCTTTAATTCCCAGCTTTATCAAAGTGACAAGAAGATGAAAAGTAACATCTTGTATACAAATTTTGAACAAAGTGTTATCTACCCCATTCTTGTCAGGTTAGGTTAGGATAAAGCCAGGGATAAAAGTGAAGCTTTATTCACCTTTTACTCTATTTATTGCAAGGCCTCTGTATTAAGTTCGAAGTTACAATACAGAGACCATTAGATCTTTGGATGTTTTTTTCCATTTAATAAATACAGTTGAGGACCGCAAATCCGGAATGTTCGGGACCAGAAACCTTCTGGGTTTGTGGTTTTCCAGATATATTTAACTCGTGTGTATATATTTAATTAAATAGTTTCTGACGATGGTTATTAAAAATTTCTTTTAAAATAAAAATTTTCACAGTTATACAGTTGAAGTAATTATTGACATCTGGATTTGAGGTCCTCCACTGTATAATGAAAACAAAAGATTTGTCTGCATTCATTCAATTTATTTGTGCTGTGTTTTTTCTCCTCTCTAGAACAAGCTTCAAACATTTATGTTAAAAACCTTGCAATAAATTTAGCCTCTAGTTTTGTTCTCTTTGACGAGTGAATTTTTTCTTTATGAAACAAATGGGTCCCAAAATAAAATGACATTTTTATGCACAAATTGGATGCAATAATATCAGAAATTCACATGTATACTGAAAGATTTTGATTTCTGAAGGATGAAGAAAGGCAAGTGGGAAACGAGCCAAGTTTATTAATTGATACAAAAGAAACCAAAGAACCATAACTCTTCAATACAAGCCACTGAAATAAAGTCAAGTCACATTAAGGTGAGCACCCAAAATAACCACCCTGTGTAGCTTGGACAGCAGCTAGACAGGCTGGGAAAGACTCATGTGTTGAAAACTGTTAGCAGGAATAATGAGCCATGCTGACTGCAGTTCAGCTGACAGCTGTTGGAGAATTTGAGGTGGAATAATTTCATCGAGGTGGTCCCATAAATACTCGATTGGGTTTAAGTCTGGGGAATTTGGGGGTACAATAAAATCTTCCTTGTGCTCTTCTAACCACTCATGTACAATTCCATCTGTATGAGATGTCACATTAACATGCTTGAATATGCCATCATGTCCAGGAAAAACAATATTCATGTATGGGTATACATGGTCAGCAAAGATCAAAACATACTTAAATCGATTCATATTGCCATCCACAATGATGAGTACACCCAGAGAATACCATGAAAAAATGCCCAGACCATAACACTGCCTCTGCCAGCTTGTTGCCATTCATCATTCCTTTTTATATGTCTGATAAATTCACCCAGTTTCTGCATTGCAACAATTGAAATGTTTTTCGAATGCCTACAACACACTGCATGTACTCACCCGATCTACTGATAACTCACTTGTTGCCTCATTTATTTAGTGCATTCTGCGATTGATTATTTAGCGCTGACGTCACAAATAGGAAGTGGTCACATTAATGTTACTCACTGTTTATACATCCTTACTTGTTAGGTGTAAAAAAAACGTGCGCACAATTCATGAGTGGAGGAGACAGACTTAAAAATACAGCTCAGCATTTATATGATATGAGGCTCTGTGCAAAACATTTTGAATTCATTATTAATACATGTATAAGAGGGTTGTTTTGAAAGTGAGGTCTGTTTCGTAATGAAAACAAAACTACTATATTACCAAAATTTATTCTTTACCAGATTCTACATACTTCTATTTCATACATTTTTAAATACTTGTCATAATGCTCAATGAGTTTTTGCATGCGCACTTCATAGAAGTCTAAAGGTACATTCCCATAGCTTGCTACAGCTTTAAAGCGAAGCTTAAACTTAAAAACAAATTCTACTTGCGAGAAAAATGCAGCTGTAGCTTGCACGCTTTAAAGCAAAAACTAGCTTAGAAGGTATCCCATAGCTAAAGCGCCTCGTGAGAAATCGAAGGCAGGAATTCAAAAACACATGGTGCCTCTCAATGCACGAAAACGTTTGTTGTTACAGAGAAGGAGTTTTGTTGTTAATAAGCTATTGATAATTAATCGTAAAAGGCATTTTGTAAAAAGGAAAACATTTTCCACTTTAGCAATACGTGATATTTATTTTTTATTTTTGCTGATGCTACAATAAATGGAATAAATAAAATAAAACCAATTAAATGTAAATAAACAGAATTATTAATTAAATAAAGTTAAATAATAAATAAAGTAAAATAACACACAAATTAATAAAATGAGCAAAAAAACAATGAAATATATATAATAAATTCAATAAAGAATATAAATTAATTAATGAATATAATAATGACCAGGGAGAACACCTCTTGTCCACAATTAGAAATTTATTTCGCATATACGTATTTCAAACTCCTTGAGTTCATTATTCAATGCCAAGTAAGTATTTGGTAAATTAACAGCAATTTATAGAGGAAGGAGGTTACCTGTCCTCCAATTAGGAACTGCCAGTAAGCAATAACGAATGGTGAGAGGGAACCTCCTTTAACATAAGAAAAGCATGGACCTAGGAGAAATACCCTAAAGTACTGCGCTGGTGAAATTATCGAAAACAAGTGACCCCCCCCCCCCCTCACGGTAAACCACGTGCTCTATGGGGAGAAAAGTAGGAAATGGCGAATGTTGAATGGATTGATGATTAATTACAATGGGAAATAAAAATTTGGCAACCGATATTTGGAGGAAAATAAGAACTTTTTAAGCACTCAGACAAAATGACAAATTTTAAGGCTACGGGAAGAAAATTAAGCACTTTTTAGGGACCTTAAAAATGGATCTACAAAATAAGCACTTTTTAAGGATTTTAAGCACCCGGCCGAACCATGTTGAAGGGTGAATAGTACTAGAAAATGACCATGTAGAGAGGTACGTTAGGGGGTGAATTACCCCCCTTTAATTGTTTAAAAAAATCATTAAAATTTGACCGATTTTCCGTTTTTTTCGTATTTCAGAAAAAAATAGTGAAAAAAACACGGAAAATCAATCAAATTTTAATGACTTTTTAAACAATTAAAAGGAGTTCATGTTATAAATCTTTTCAACCCTCTAAATCTATCGAAAAATGATAAAAATGGGTTGGGGGACATCTCCCGAAATGGTGGGTGATGGGGGAAAACGAAGGTTATATTCGTATTCAGGAGGTCATTTTACGTAAGAATCAGCTGAAATAGTGTCAGGGCTCGAAAATAGTGAAACAATAACATAACAGAAACTTAACACGAAACATCAAATTCCCATTTACAGTAAGCAAAAAAACACTACGAAGTTGGTCGAAATCGACAGCAGCGCTGTTATTTTACACATCTGCGGCTCGCCTGATTTTTAGCATTGCTTACTACGAGAGTAATCACACTTATTAATTCTATTTGCTATG
This sequence comes from Rhysida immarginata, assembly GCA_023313115.1. Lineage (NCBI taxonomy): Eukaryota > Metazoa > Arthropoda > Chilopoda > Scolopendromorpha > Scolopendridae > Rhysida > Rhysida immarginata. The sequence continues at coordinate 245,275 of JAHWFO010074188.1, forward strand.
CTATTGCAAAGAGCAGATTTCTAAGCTTTCAATACAGCCCTCTCCCTGACTTATGATGTGGTTAGGTACCCACAAACCCATTGCAAGTTGAAAATAATAAATATAAAATGTTACAGATATAGGTATGTAGTTAGATTGATATATGAATGGGCGTTTTGGAGCTATAAATTCGAATTATAATACAGGATGTTTCTAAATGGAAGGACAATAAGTACTAGCGTGATCTTTTGCATGATGTCAAACTTAAGCCCCATTCACACTCAAGCAGCAATGCTTCCATCCGACTATTCGACCGTCCTCTCATCTCTTTGCCGACGCGAGGACGGGTGCATCGTTGTTCTCACTGATGCGTCTCATTTCAGAGCATGGCTGACATGATAAATTGGCCACGTCAGTCACGGCCGAAGAGTCTCTCTGAGGCATGGCAGTTACCAGTCTCTCTCGCATTACATATATAATTTGTTGTGAAGGCATGGATGTAAAATGAAAATACAAGCACTTACTATTCTTATCCTATTAATATTCACGTGTTCATATTTTCTGTCTATAAAGAAGTTTGGAAAAGCTAGAGGAATAACCTTTTGAACTATCGCTGATTATAATGATGGTATCGAAATCATTATCAAAGCTATCGAAGTGCCGATCGTGTTTAACATTTAAGAAATTAAAATCTTCAGAATCGTTCCTATAAATTAACAAAACCTTTTAATTAAAGCAGTGGTAAACCTATAAAGTAACGTCCCCAAGATGGCCACGGCTGCGAGTAACAGGAATAGATGAGGAGTTTCTGAAATATATTTCACAAACTAGTCTATTTATTCCAGATAGTAATTTATGATGTATATATTTCACGGAAAATTGTTTATAAACAAGAAAACAATAATTATATGCTCTGTATAGCAGTTTTTCTTACAACATTACAGTTTGTTTGATTCCATTAAAAAAAGACGAAATTTAAGCTTGAAACATATTGAAATTGGCAATAATGCAGTAATGGGAAATGAGTCTGAACAAACAATTTTATTAGTAATATATATTAAATAAATAAAGTTACTTCAAATTATATAGATGCCCTCCCGATCTCCGCCATTTTGGGGACGTTACTTTATATGTTTACCAAAACAGCATATAATCAAAGTACTTCTCCATTTAAAAAGCAGTCTTTTTAATAAACATCTATAGCTGGCTAGCAGTGGCAGTTATTGTCTGCCATTTTCCTTTTTGGTCACATGCTCCGGTGCTCAACTGTGATTGGATAAAGGTAGTACGTCAATTAAGAAAAGTTAAACATTTTTCAATGCTCTGTGGCAGAGGCAATTATCAATACGTTCATGGAAGTAAATAAACACCACATCCCCTATTATGTCCATCATCAACCGTCTGTCACTGGACCGACCAGTGTGAATGGGGTTTTAAAGTTCCTTATGCAAAATGTTCAAAACTTAAATGTTAAGGGTCTAAACATCACACGAAGTTTGCTGAAAACCTGGCAAAAACGTCTTTTAATCTCAACAAATGGTGTAGTTCATTATTTTGATAAGTGGAATAGACTGAAATGCTCTTTGATTAGGACATGGTTTAAAACGTTATGTATTTTTTTAAAACACAATGCACACGTTTTCAAAACTGGCAACCCTTATCGATGTGCACATTTATCACATGCACCCAATACAAGTTGCATGTCAACATTCTTCTGCATTTGTGTACATATTTGTGTACATCACAGAATAACTTTGCAAGCACATTCATAGGGCATGAAACCTAATACCTAAAGAAAACAGGGTTCTTACACATGATCAAAAGATAAATTTTCATGACTTTTCCAAAACTTTTCCAGGCAATTCAATATTTTCCAAAACCATAATCATTTATAACTTTAGGGATAATATACACACTGTATCAAAACTAAGGAAACATTCATGAACTGAATTCAGTTTTATTAACGTGTACAAAAACGTGCAACATATATCTAGTATCAGAGTTATGATTACTAACATTTCAGCAAACTACACTATCATATCAATGAATTATGACCAGCAACCCTTCCAGGCACACGCATGGTTCGCCCCAACAACGATTACACATTGCAAAATTTGCATAACAGGCTGAGAAAGCTTTAAAGCTGGTGCATCAAACGGCAGGTGCACGAGCCTCAAGATGGGTAAACGTCCGGATTTAACGGACATCCAAAAAGGGATGATAACACTGGCCAACAAAATTTAAGATTTTTCGTTTAACCAAATACAACTAGGTGATTTTTGATAGTATTTATTCTGCTGATTACAAATATAATTTTGAAATTTCTCTAGCACGCGCAGATTTCTTTTTTTTCAATGAAAAATTTTTAAAATTATTCAGCATTTGAGGCCTGATAAATTTCCTTGCGGCCCCAAAATATGGATAGTTTATCATTGCAGACGCTTCGCTTACAACATAGCAATACAACATAGACATCAAGAGCCTACAGAGACTCTAGCTCTCGACTCAATGAGTTCACGTCGCCACTCAAATTCAGCACGCGTCAGCGGCTGAAGCGGCCAACGACCGACTGGAATCAGTTCGCTGGGTCACAACTTCTCACAAACGCAATAAGAAAGAATCCATGCACCATCTCTGGGCCAATGTTAAGCATCTACCTTGTTACAGATGAGGGCAACTAATGGGAACAAAAAGCAAAAAAAAAAAGTAACGATCTCGCCAAACGACATCAGCGCAACGATGCTTCTCATCTTGGGCGACTTAATTTTCACGAGAAGCACGGAGGAACATCGAACACTGCGCCGGCGAATATTGGAAGGGGGCAGATTAAGGTTGTAAACGACAATGTAAGTTTTAAACTGCTTAATTGCTCTAGTCTTTACTTTTACCAGGGAGATATGAATTAATTTTCACTCAATAACATATGTTTGGCTTCACTGCCTCACATTTTTAATCTCATGGAACGGCTCAACCGCTATCTAGACGGCATGAGCAATGTCTCTCTCTATTCCTAAATATTCATCATCATGATTCCGTGAACTGATGCGATAACAACAGGCTGGGAGACAAACGCTCCCCGGATCATTGCTACAGCATTCTATAATTTTTGCTACCAATGAAAGGACAAACAGAATAAATAAACGATCTTAAAAACTGCAAATCAACGCTATAATGTCAAAAAAACATGTAAATACCCTAAAATGTAAATATTAAATTTCAATAGGTTAACAGCAGAGCTCGGAGCAATATGACAGATATTTACCACACGAGTTTTGTATGCATAATACAAAGTGTATTATGAATAATTTTTTTCATATTGACCCTTACGAGGAAAGCTCTATGCAGGTGGCGGCAGCGAAATCCATTGGCCTCTGGAGCCCATCCACACTTCTGGCGTCGCCATTTTTCCATGCTAAACAATACTGTGTAGTGAAGTGTTTTGTTGTATCAAATAGATTTAATAAATTTTTAAATGAATTTAATACAATTTTACCCCCTCAATACAGAAATACGGGAGAATAAATATTTTAATATTACTGTATGTATTTTAGTTTAATTACACAGCAGTTAAGTGTTACTCTTGTTACGTTTGTGTTATCTGTTTATGTTACAAGCTTGTTTTCTGTAATTGAATTAAAATAAAAATTTTATGGTAAATTGACTAAAAACAAAGTTACAATAAAAACATTTTTTTTTTTTTTTTTTTACTTAATTTAATAATTAAGCTCAGTTTACACTGAACTAAAACACGCATTATATTTATTTAAAATCGGTAAAAGTCCTGTGTAGCGTACCCTAATTTTCTCGGCTAACATCGATCAGCCCCGTCGCGTTTATGCTCTGAATTTATTATTGTAACATACCTAATTAATATGTAAATGATTTATCATATTATCGAAATTATATTTTAAGAAATTTATGCAGGAAAGAATCACGAAAGTTTCATGACGAACTGCAGCTAACGGGCGGTCATTCATGTCGGCCTGGCCACTCATCATTCAACAAATGAAGAACTATAAATATATGATTATAATTACATACTCTTCATTAGATGATTATAATTACCTTGTAAGTGGGAAAGTAAAAGAAATCTCGTATATCATGGCAAGGAGCTACAGGTAAGTGAACGAATTAAGCCTATTGAATATTATCATGCTAATTTTAGTACTGTTTTACAAATTGGTTTCATACATTTCTAAATAGATTTAATACAATATTAAATGAATTTAATAGGATAAAATGAATTATATTTTAAGAAATTTACCCGAGCAAAAAATCAAGAAAGTTCCTTGACGAACTTCAGCTAAGGGACCATCACTCATGTCGGCCTGGCTGCCCATCATTCAACGTACACCGTCAGGGTACTTTCGTTATTTTTTTTCTCGCATAAATTTCTTAAAATATAATTCATTTTATTCTATTAAATTCATTTAAAATTGTATTAAATCTATTTAGAAATGTAGGAAAATAAATGTAAAACTGTATGAACCCAATTTGTAAAAACTATATTAAAGTTAGCACGATAAATAAATAGGCTTAAATCATTCACTCACCTGTAGCTCCTTGACATGATATACGAGGATTTCTTTTACTTTCCCACTTACAAGATAATTATAATCTAATGCAGAGTAGTACTTCATTTGTTCCTTGGCGTAGACACATATTCGTTTCACAAAGAAATCGTACAAATCGAGTGATGTTACTGTAGGCCACGAATTCACGTCGATCTTGAAAAACGTTTCTAACATATCATCCATGGGATCTGGCAAATTGTGCCCTTCAAACATTAATTTCTGCTTATATCGTTCGCTGGCTATGCCATTCAAACTTTTAAAATATGTGATTTGACATAATTTAAACAGAAAAATAGCCTAATAATTGTATAAATACTTGTAATTTAAACTACACTGTAGTTCCACTGCACTAAATCCTTTGATCCTCTCTGAAACGGAAGTTAGTAAGGGCTCTCGTAGGATCGGTCACGTGATTTCCTGTGACGCGTTGTATTGCTATAGAAACGGTCAATATATTTAAAGAAATAAATCATCGTAGCAGGCCACTGCTTCAGACCGCATATCTAATAAAGGCCGATATCTTATTTTTATTAAGATTTAAAATAAATAAAACTAACTTTTGGTAATGTACTATACAAAAATATATTTAAGCGGCAATCTCCCCCCATCCCGATCTTCTTTGGACCCCCCCCCCCTTAATATTTTATTGACAAGTTATTAGATTTTTTTAAGTGATTTAACGCACATGTGCTTTTATTAAATTACATACATTATATGTATTAAAATATTTAATAAAAAACCTTCCCCGAAACGGTCTTCGCAAAAATACATTGTTGATTTCTCTTCGATAGCGTGACGAGTGTTATCCTTTCTCGCTGCCAAAAATACTTTCTTTTCTCGGAGTTTTTGATACCTATTAGAAAACTTATCAGGTACAGATTTTGAAGGATTTGTACAGATGGGTACGAAACATTATCTGGGTTTGTACACGGTTTTCTTGTCGATATTTTCAGGAGACTTAGTACTGTCAACGAAGGAGAAAGCCATAGACTCAGGATAGCAGGAGGATCGTGACGTCACTGCACAGAGCGCTATGACGTAGCATTTTTATGAGGTCCTATCTTTCATAATTTTTTAAAAAATAACTATACATTTTTAGAAAAAAACGAATCATCATTCCTTGATATTGGTAACGAATCCTATCGAAAACAATTTTTTAAAATTTTCATGCATGTTCCCCATTGAAAACATACAGCTCTACAGCAATAATGTGCCTTTGTTTAGACTAAATGTGCTGCATCATTGCGACATCATACCGTACTACTTATTAACAAAGCACTACATTGTTTTTTAAAACTTTCTTGCCCCTTGGAATTTAATGAACTGCTGATGTAGAAAGTTCATAAGGAACTAACGATGTGATTTGTTTACACCCCCATATTGAGTTTTCGACATTTTCGATAAGGAACGTTTTACTTCGATTGAGACACAATCACACTTCTGTACTTATTATCCTTCCATTTAGAAACACCCTGTATATAAATGTAAAACGTATTAATGCATAAAACACTTCATGAGATATACACTTAACCACGCGATATGATCATGCGATGCATGGTCGACGTTATCGCATCGCTCAATTCGAACATTTTAGTGTTTTATTTTTCTTTTTACAGATTTCTTTTTCATTGTTTCAAAATGAACCATAATTCGAAAAATGGTAACTCGAATGATTGTAAGTCAGGGAGTGACTGTATTAGCCAGTAGAGCACTCTGTCGCATCCCCCCAACTGTCTCCATGTGTGGCTTCAGAGATCCCCAGACCTTACTCCTTGTGACCTCTTCCTCTGGGAATATGTCAAAGACAATGTGACCTTAAAAATCTAATAATAACAGCGATCAATTCCATGGATCATAATATAATGAGGTGGTGGATCATTTGGGTAGAATTGTCATATTTCTTTATGTGGCCTATGCTTCAGATAGTGGCCACACTGAACACTTACTTGATGGGAAACTAAACTTTAGTATCAGTAGAATACACGTGATTTTATTGGAATTATGTATTATTTTTCTTAATAAAATATAGCTTCAAAAATCAGTTCATTCTAATTCTTTACTTCAATTAAATCATTATTCACCTATCTTGAAGTTTCATGTGGGGGGAAAAAACTTAAAAGTTTTAATTTATAAACTCACAATATAATAAAAATTTTAACTCACCAGAACTTTTAATAATGTTCCCAAATTTCCTTTCGATAAAGACAAGTTATTGGGGTCATCACTGAGAAATTTTTCAAATGCATCTGGCTCATTCTCTTCTTCAGTCTTCTCTAAATTTTCTGGTGGTGGTGGTGGTGGTGGTGCTTGTGGTTGAGTAAAATCAACCGATGACTTTCCACCATTGAAATCGACAGATTGTCCATTATCTTCATAATCACCTAAGCCTGGTATGCTATAGAAATGTAAAGAATAATTAATCTTATTACTCAACAAATACTTGAATAGACACATTATTAATAATCCACTTATGCTATCAACAAACTTACTGAATATAAATTACCAGTACCTAAGTAGAAAATTAAAATTTTCTTTTCAGTATAATTACTGAGATTAAAGAAAAGATTCATTTATGTTCTTAAAGGTTTGAATATTTCCAGTAGTATATCCTAATATTGATTCTTCATCAAAAAAGGAATGCTGTAGAGACCCGTTATGTTGGGATTCATTATATCGTCACATCGGAGAAATGGGGAACAGGCATGGAATTTTTTTAAAAAAAATAACTTTTTTATAGATTTGGACATGCTGAACATGAAAACCGGGGTCAAAAACGCTAATAACTTTTCAAAATTTATTAAATTTGATTTTAAAAACGCGAAACCACGCCCCATTTGAAAACTATTTCTGATTGGTTTTCCTTGATTTGACGTCACGATCCACCTGCTATCCTATACTTCACGCTGTCGTATATTGAATAAGATTCTTATTTCATATCGTCGCTTTCCTTTCGTGTATTTATTTTTTTTACTTAAAGGTCAAATGACACAGAATTTTCACTTGTTCATTTTATGGTGTCATTAGATGCAGTTTGTCTTAATATATTTTATGCAATAATTCGTTTCCCTAAAATTAACGGTTAAATATGTGAAAATTGGAATTTTAATGTCAATTTCCGAAGATTGCCGAATATCAGCTATGACGGCCGATAGTTGGCGCTGCATGTAGCCTCAACGTCGTGAACACTTAGTACGATGCCTACCATACTTAGTATAAGCAGGAATGAATGAGGATATAAGTGTGTAATCTGATAAAAATAATTAAAATTACAACTTAAACCCCTTTTAGAGTATTAATTTTTATTATTTGATCAAAAACGACATAGGAAAGAATTTTTTTGGTCTTCTTTTCAAAATTCTGGTCAATAAGAGCGAAATAGATGAAGGGTAATCTAGTAGAGAAGTCAACTGAGCCAGGGGTTTATGAAGAGCGGTGGTGAATAATTTATGTATCATTTTTCTTCATTCTATTTGAATCGATTGTAACGATATCGGGAATGAGCGTCTCTTAAAAAATAATTCCAAACAGACAGAACCATACCATTTGACAACAGACGGTTTTTATGTGCTGCAATTCGAAAATGCAGTATATCTAAGGACAGCTTCGAAGTCAAAGGAATAGAATTTTGCTAAACTTTTTTATAAATTTGAAAATACTAATCACAATATTTGCAGAAGTTTGCATAAAAATGGAATTTGCAGTCAATAAATTCTATATTTGTAATTATGATATTCAGTCGATTAAATGAAGCACGCTTAAAAAGGCCTTCACTTAGGTTGATCATACACCGCTAAAACACACTTACCCAAACTAATTTCAAGTAAAGAAAAATAAAGTATATAAAAATTCTTATCACTTATCATACAGAAGTTTTAGATGTATGTGAATAAACAAAATAATAATGAGCTCCTTGTGTGCATAAGAGTTGATGGCCGCTAGCAAGAAATCCGCCGATCGCAGAAATGGGCTCCGATGAAGCTCCGATAAAACATTTACAGTTTTGATATTAATTTTTGTCAATTTTATATCTTCTTTTTCCTCCTTGTGGATTAGAGGTTTTCACTTTTTTAGCAAGAGGTTTTCATTTTTTTACAAGAAACATTTTAGAGATTTTATGTAAAGTTAATTGACGTCAAACGATTTCCCGTGCCTCCTCCAGCTCCACCCCCCCCCCCATAATTATTTTTCTTCAACTTTTATTATGTGTGGGGGCCTAATAGATTTATTATTATTTTTGATAAATGGTTTATTATTCTGTTCATACATAATTAAGTTAAAACTGTGCATTTAAATTATTAAGTGGAATGTGTAGATAGTTTGAACACCGTATTTTTGTGTTCTTGCTTGCTGCATCTTAGGCAATGTTAAGTGAGGAAAAATACGCACATTTTTGCCAATGATTGGGGAAGATACAGATTTAAAAGATTTGGTGCTTTCGCAAATTCTATTAAAATGAGGTATTTCTGCCTTTTTTTTTAATGCGTTAATTCTGACAAATTAATATTAAGAAATAAACCGATGCATTTGAAAACTGAATGCATTTTGTTGCTGTTGCATTATAAATATACGGTAGATTTTTTTTTTTTTCAGTATTTAAAATTTCAAATTATATCTTCAAATTTAGAATAAATTGATGGGTAATATATATTTGGCCTCAGTTTACTTAAATTATTTCGATTGTTTGCATGAAAGTGATGAGGGAAACGAGATATTGACTTCCAATTTTACACACATTTACGTTATACCGATCGCCTCAAAGTATTTATGACGTCAGTCCCGGAAAATTTACGGAGATTATCAAAGTAAAATGTTATGACGCTCCCTTGCAAAAGTCCTCCTAAAATTAATAAAATAAAATAGTAAATTAAGGAAATGGTTATTAATTACTATACACATTTTTTTTTCGTTGTCTTGTTTAAAATGACACAATAAAATCAATAAATCAAAATCCATGTCACTTGACCTTTAACAGAAAATTACCATGACTAACTCAGGATATCAAAAAGCACAATCTGAGAATTTGCCGAAGATTGACATAAGCGTGGCAGATTTTTTTTAGAAGTGATGAACTTCGTTTCGGCCAAAAGTTCGAGAGACTAAAGCCATTTCCTTGGCTTACATTCTCATTCTTTACTAAGAGCTTACAAATTATATTTAAATATGCCTGTAAACCTAAAAGTTTGGGAAGAAATTATTCTTATTTTGAAAGAAAGATTTATAATTTTCTTATTTAGTGGGGATGCGATTGTCCATGTTGCTTTGATACACTGGTTTCGAGTTTAATGATTAAACGAAACGTAAAGCCTCAAACGTGAAATATGACAGATATTTACCGTACAAATTTTGTATGCATAATACATAAAAGTGTATTATGAATAATTTTTTCATGTATATTTAAAGAAATAAATCGTAGTGGCAAGCCACTGCATAGTGCCTTTCAAAGAAAGGCGATCGTTCACTGCTTCAGACGACATATCCGAAACTAATAAAAGCCGATCTCTTATTTTTTTTTTTTAAGATTTAAAATGAATAAAACTAACTTTCTGGAATGTACTATACAAAAAATATATATTTAAGCAGCTACTGATATGCTTAAATATATTTTTGTATAGTATATTTCTGAAGGTTTGTTTTATTTTAAATCTTAATAAAAAGTTTACTCTCACTTACGTTTTTTTTTTTTGTTTTTTTTTTTTTGTTTTTTTTATTTATTGTATTTCACATTGTGTATATCGCAAATTTTAAAATATTTGAAAAAAGTTTTAACTTGTGAACTTGTAAATTTTAGTGAACATTGTAATTGGGGAAACATACTGTGCTCGCAGTAAATAAAATAAATAAGTTAAAAAATGCTATTCAATCCCCTATTAACATTCATTTAAACATTAAATATTCACATTATCTTAAATTATTAGAACTGGATGAAGCTCTCCCTGCAGGTTTAACAGTTGCTCCAGAGCTCACTTCTTTGCATTTAAATCCAAATACTTTTCAAAAAATGAATGTTCGTCTTGCTGCACAGGTTAATTTCAAGATTATATAATCATATAGACATACTTTTCAATAAAAATAATCAGTCTTTAAAGAAACACTTTGCTTTTGTAGTTATTCAGTAATTCGGTAGCATCTGCACTTGCTTATTATCATCAGTCTAATAAAATGGAAAATGAAGATGTTGCTGGAACAATCTCATTTACCTATAGAATGAATAATCTTTTTGATGCTCTAAACTTAAGACATACAACTGAAGCCATTAGACAGAAATCAAAACTGCAAAAGGTATTTTTTTTCTTTTTATTAAAATTATTATAAATGCTATTTCTGTATAATCAAATCGGCAATACAAATGATTAATCTTTACAAACCTTGAAAATCCTTTCTATTAAAGATTCTTGAAGAAAACATAGAATGGTTTGATAGGGCTGATATTTTCAATAGTTCTTTGCCACCCAGAGAGAGGTCATTTTTGAGCAAGCAAACCTCTGAATCATTAAGAATAACATCGCATAGTTCGATTGCATTGGTTGATTATCTTTTAAAAAACGGATTTACATACGTTTTAACAAGCCACTTCAATCAAGACCCTTTAGAGGTAATGCATTCATACTTATTTTGTTTGTTTATTTTGCTTGTATATGCTTAAAATTTTTTTACTTTCAGATTTTTCAGAATGATACGACAATCAGGAGGAGACTCCCATCCAACGTCAACACAGTTTTTATATGTTTCTAGACTTTTGTCAGCATACAATCTTGTGAAACCTCCAAACCGTGGAAATGTGACACGCGACCCAAGGGCAGTGTTATTGCACCTAAAAAGCCTTTCTAGAAATTCCTTAAAAATTTCAGAGGACGAAAAACAAAAAAAAATTGGCTGAATTAGATGCTATCCTAGACAATCCAGATGAATTTGATATAGAGGCAATTATTACAGATCATGACTATTCCACAACTGCTACAGAAGATGATGTACCGTATATACCCGTGTATAGGCCGACGCCTTGTTTTTGAGCCCAAAAAGTGGAAAAACGCCTTGACCCGCGCATAGGCCGAGACAAAAAAGGGAAAAAAATGCAACGCATGAGGGAAAAAATTATAATTATAACCATATTAACTTTCTTTATTAAAACATTCTTGGATGATTTTCAAGACGCACTTGGCAAGAACACAGAGACAGTTTAACATGGTCGTCTCCATCTTGTTTTCGGGATTTGACTTTGCATTTGCTTTTTATAATGGAAAATTGAGGAAAAAGATGCGACATGATGCACTAATTAATGTATCTGTATATATTTGTACAATGTGCTGTAAGATATATTAAATTTTATGCGCTTTGAGATAATAGGCTATCGATGTTCAAAATGCATGCGGCAGTTTGGGGCAAATGACCGAACTCCAAATAATAACTCAGGTTCTGTAAAGCCTAGATTAATGAAACTTGGAGGAATAACAGGGTACATAAGACTGTGTATACCGTTAAAATTTGATCGAATTCCAACGAGAAGTTCCCGAGTTACGCAGTGAAAATTGTAGCAAGTGCTGGTTAGTACTCAAAAGTAAACGCGTTATGATGTTGAATGATTAACTTGAAAACTTTTTGTTGGAATTCAATCAAATTTTAACGGTATATAATCTTTACAATGCATAGCAGATACAAAATAATTATTTCAAATATTTTATGTTATAAACCATTTTTCGATCATGGTTTCAATTTTGTTTCGATCATCTTTCAGTAGGCTTAAAGTATCGATGTTCAAACTGTTTCGAAATTGAATATTTTAGTTTTCTTGAATCTTCGATGCTTCGATATTCCATTTTGAATACTGTTTAGATTAATGTATTTAATTAGCAGTTTTCCTAGCTAACGCAGTCTAGTGACTGATTGGTGATTTGACATAACCAACCATTTACCATCGAAGTACAATCGAAATTTCCATCGATGGTTTGTAAACCACCATCACTGGCAATCGATGTTTTGTAAAAATTGTTTGATGGTTGAAAACCATCGAAATTTCCATTGAACGACGAACAAAACCATCGATGGATCACACACCACTAATTTATTGTATGTATTGGAATGACAGAACACTTAAAAATGCGCTGGTTTCGTTTGAAGCCCCTCCCCCTCTCATACTTTCTCCAATATGGCCGCCACAGCGTTTTAGAGATTCTCATAATACTTTTATCTTATCAGAAATTTATTTATGCAGTGAAAGGGTTAATAAATGAAATCTAAACGGATTAATAAATAAAATTATTGCTTAGTTGTTTGTAAACTCCACTTATAAGAGTTTTCATCAACTCTGACCTGCGCATAGGCCGAATGTGGTTTTTATGGGTCATTTTTTGGAAAAAAAATTTTGACCTATACGCGGGTATATACAGTACTCTTATTATTTAGGTGGTTACTTAGTTAAAAAATTAAAAAAACAGACCAACTGCTTAGCCTGCCTTGAGGACACATCACTCATCAAATGAAGAACCCCCGTGTGCAGCAAAACTTGCGATGTGTAAAACCTTTGGATTTTTGCATCATTCAAGTAAAAAAATTTTCAGATTATTGCAGACTTTAGAAAAACACATACAAAATTCATTATCTGCAGAAACCGTTTCTAGAGATGTTTATTTCGAAATTTTAAATGAAGTTGTGAGTAATCAAAACCTTTCTAATATGAAGATTGGATGTGAAATTCATTCAGTAACAATAACAAAGTTTTGTGTTAATTTTTATATAACTTGCAGGTTACATTTTTTTACTAAATATTTAAACCGCTTAAAACATGTTAACCAGCAGGTGAAAAACCAAAGAAAATTGAGACGCTTAAATTAATATTAAAAAAAAGAAAATGTTCAGAATAAATAGATTTTTTAAAACTCTACTATTGTTTTCTTTAATGGGTTAAGATTTAAAAAAATATAATTTAACTAATTTTGAAAATGCATCTAAAATTAAATATACAGTATAAATTTTCAAAATTTATAATTTTGTTTTAAAAATATAATAAAACGAAAATGTGTTCTTTAATGCAATTATAAAGAGTAAAGCGTCTAGGTCACACTGATAGTATTGCCTCCTTAGGCCTCCTACTTGACCATGCACCACCAAGCGGATAAAGTTTTCATTACACGGTGTACGAACGAGAGTTCAACCACCTCCCCTTCTATTCACTCTGGTTATACACTACCATCACACCATCACTTTAATAGAACCACTCAAAAATATACATATTTTATTATCTTGTTGGTCCACCTTTTGCTGCTATCACAGCTTCTACTCTCTGGGGCTTACTGTCCACAAGTTTTTGATACTTTTTGACAGGTAATTTTCGTCATTCTGCCATAAGTGTCTTGGACAGTTTGGTCATGATTTCAATCGTACCACACATGCGTGCAATCGACATTCTAACACGTCCCACAGATGTTCGATGGGGTTCTAATCAGGGCTCTGTGCAGGTCAGTAAAGTTCTCGAACCCCCTTTTTATCAAACCATGTGCCTACAGCTCTTGCTTTATGACAAGGTGCGTTATCGTGCTGAAACAGAAAAGGGCCATTGCCAAAGTGCTGCCAGAGAGATGGGAGTGCTGCATTGTCCAGAATGCCTTGGTAATGCTCTGCGTTTAGATGTCCATCCACAGAAATGATTGCACCCAACCCACATCATGAAAAGCATTCCCACACCATCACCCATCCTCCGCTGAACTTCACCGTGGGCACAACACAGTTTGGCAGATAACATTTGCCATACCCAAACCCGTCCATCCGATTGCCAGATGGTGTAGCGGGACTCATCACTCCATTCAACCATTCGCCATTGATCCAGAGTCCAATGTCGTCACTCTTTGCACCATTGCAATCTCCTCGCCGCATTGCTGGTGCTGATGTGAGGTTTGTGGGCTGCCGGTCTGCCATAAAAACCCATTGCATGCAGTTCCCTGTGAACAGTCAGGGTGCTCACAGTTGTTCCCGTCGACTCTATGAATGATCTTGTCAGTCCGTCAAGCGATGTGTGATGATTTGCAGTGACCACTTTATGGAGAGTTCTTTGGTCTCTGGCTGACATGATCTTGGGTCTTCCAGTCTCAGGCAGAACACTTGTGGTGCCTTTCTCTGTCCATGCCTGGATAACATTGTGAACGGTCGATTTCGGGATGCTTAGGAGGGTTGACGTCTCTTTAATAGTTTTGCCTGCGAGATAGCACCCAACAATTGTACCTCTTTGGAAGTCTGAAAGCTCTTTTCTTTGAGATATTCATACAGCAATAACGCAAGCACCATCTCATAATAGCACACTCTCTGTTATGTGGTGCTAGGAAGAATGCCAACAGTGAAATTGCAAAGGAATCTCCCATTTTCATGGAAATCAGGGTTGTCCCATGACTTTTGATAGGGTAGTGTATATATACACAATTAATAAAGATCACAATGACAAAGATTAGCACAGAAAAGGCATACAATAAATTCCCGTTTACAATTCCTCAACATAGTCCCAAAAGCCTGGGTTACACTGGCGTAAAACGTCATGTAAATACGCCGACGTTGATATCACTTCCGGTAAATAGCTTAGTGCAGAGCGTAAACGCCGAAGTTGAATTTTGTTCAACATTTTACGTATCGTTAGATTGTATGCCTAATGAAGTTTAGCTTCCTGCAAGTTAATATAAGTTACAACAGCACCAGAAGGATAGTTCTTTGCAAGATAATACTGTAAAGTTGCAAATTATAAAGATAGTTAAGTTCTGGACGAATATAAAGATAGTTCTCGCGATACTATTGGCATCCATGTTGAAGCTATTTCAAGTGACATGTTATAATATGAAACATTCCATGTCAGTATGGTTTGGCTAAAAAGACAGCCAAATGCACACATGCCCATTCCAACCAGTTAGTGTCAGGTTTTAATTTGGGTTGAGTTTGATAGGCCAGCTTAAGCAGATGACCTGTGTTCTGTTAGCATTTACATGGAAACCAAGGTCATGAAGTTGTTTTTTCTTAAGGTATTAATGCACACGGTAGTATTACTGATGCTCAGGAACTCTTCACAGACAGTCAGCACCGAATTTAGCCTGTTTATGCCTCTTTTAACACCCTTCAGTCCCTTCATTTGCTTCTGTCCTCTCTGTGGGGTCCATCATACGGAAAACTCGCACACCGTCCAACAAATCTTACAAAATCTCTAAAAAATCTAATATTATCGCAGATTTTAAGTCTCAAATCTGATATCTGATCTCTGCACCATCTAATGATCCGCAAAAGATAAACAAAAAACTCTGCAAAAAATCATCTTCCTCATCTTCAGAAGCAACAAACCCGCAGAAATGAGAAAATCAGTGTTTCGTCAATGTGTATCGCTCTCGTTCGCTAGTCATCTCGCAAATTCTGATTTCGGTTCAGGTTTTCACTTCTCTGGGGATTCAAAATCTTAGAACTTAAGATTCCAAATCTGGGGATTACTAAATTTCGTAAAACATCATTTCTTTGAACGTCAGACCCCTTGCACCTCTCTCAAAGTCACCAAATTCCAGTTGTATTGTCATGCTGCCTCTTTTTTTTTTTTTTTTTTTTTTTTTTTTTTTTTTTTTTTTTTTTTTTATTTATTAATTCATTTTAATCCAATACATCCATCCAGAGCCTGTATGGCCTGAGGCCGACGAGTTGGGTCTCTGGATGAACCTGGGGAGAGTTTTTGGACACGAGATCGCGGTTTACTAAGCATCGCTCATACGTCAAAATTGCGTAATGTCAAAGCCTTCCAATGGTAATTGCTCTGATCTTACGCAATTTTGACGTATGAGCGATGCTTACTAAACCGCAATCTCAAGTCCAAAAACTCAACTCTGGATTAACGACTGCTGTATGATAGCCACAGCAGCCGGGGGGGGGGCGCCGCCGAAGATCCTGAGTCACTGATGGGTCGCCCATCCAGTGACTAGCCACGCCTGATGTTGCTGAAGTTGTTGAAGTTGTGGTTCAGTGAAACCCCACCAGGTCACGACCTCCCCCCGATAATCTGATGTAATTCTACAATAATCCGATGTGGTTTATTTATTCAAGAAGTGGCCCGGATAGGTTATTTTCTCCATATATAAAGTAATTATTAAGAAATTCACATGAGGTGGAATGGAGAGGAGAAGAATCATAAAAGGCCTAAGGGCAGCATGATAGCATCAATGATTGCAGTGATGTTCACTGGCACTGCACGTCCAGTTGGTTTGTTGGTTTGTTTTTGTTTTGTTTTTTAAACTTCATTAATTTATTAATACATAAATTCTAAGCCCAAGATAAAATATTTATTTATTAACAAGATATAACAAAAAAATAAATGCAAAGCATCAATGGAATCAAGACTGTCCAATGTTATCCAGTCAAGTAAAGAAGCTGTGGAACACTACTAGAGACTGAATTTGGCAAACTGACTTTTTTTTTTAAAAAATGATCAAAACAAAATAAGACAATTTCACTAAATAGCGCCAAAATTTTCTTGTAAAATCTATAACCATGCAGTATTTTAGGTGTGGGCCTAAAAATTTTGCATTAAAAAAAGACAAAAAAAACAAACTGAAGCTTTTACCCCAAAAAATTAATTAAATGAATTTTGTTGCATATTAAAAATTTTAACTTTCAGTAAATTCTTACAACAAACAAAATTTTATTTCAATTTTACATACCTGCATGTGTTAAAACTTGGTTTTTCTTTCTCTGTGGTAACTTGGTTATTCTGAACATTAGATTCAGCATCATCATATTGATTTGGCTCAAAGGTAGTACTTAAAGGATACTCATTTCCATCAATCCAACGAGATTCATTCTTTCTCTGAAAGCCCTTGTTAGCATTTGAATCACTGAATCGATCACTGGAAAATGCTTTGTTTTCCTTGTTTTCACTTGTAGACTCAAATCGTCCTACCAAAACAGTGAAAATTATTTAAATAAGAAATATATTGTTCTAATTGAAATAATTGTATGTAGTAAATGTAGTAAAGATTTAATTTGTAGGCTAAAAATAAAAGGACAAATAATCAGTCAAATAAATTCCAGGAAAGGAGGAATTGAAATTATCAATAAAATACAAAATATTTGTTTAATCATATTTTTAATTTGTGGCCTTCAAAATAGGTCCTATCTGATGCGATACATTGATGCCAACGATTAATCTAGTAACTGAAACATCACTCATAGGCGCTTTCCAGAATGGCCTTCAGCACCTTGTGTAAATTTTGTTTTGTGGACTGAAATGCCTTCCACAAAGTGGTAAACAGGAAAAAGTCACACACAGCCTTCAGCGTTACATTCATTTGGCCAAATTTTTGCAGGTTTTGGTTTTCAGTTAATATTTTGATGTCAGGCTATAGTTTTTCCACGACTTCACAAACGTTCATGACGACATTTTGTCAAAATCAGATGAGATCATGTAAATCACATCTTTAATATTGTCTTTTGGCAAGATCAGTTTCTTCACTAGCAATTATTCTCTTCGAGAATTTATGAAAAAATAAATAACAGTTATTAATTAAAAAATAAAATAAATAAATCAAAATTAGCCGACTTTTCGGATAGAGAATTTATCCTTGCTTTCAGAGAATTATCCTTTTTGCTTTGATAAAGGATAGTCTCTATCCGAAACATCAGCTTCTTATTTTGATTTATTTTAATTTTTAATTAATAACTATTATTTATTGTATTCCACAATTTTTGTGTCTCATCCTTCTCTCCTATATCAGTCTCTAGAATTTCTGAAAGAAATTTTAATTCCGGAATGCTTTTTCAAGCTAACTATTATGCCAAGTGGTAAAAACATCACAGTTAAACATCCTTTACAGAAGAAGATAGGTCAGCCCCATGTGACAGAGCATTGACAAGACCAAGGAGTATCTGTTAATGGGAAATTTAAACGTTTCAAAGGAGTCTTAACTTTTGGAACAAATTCACTTGAAACCATTTTTAAAATAAAGAATCCATTCCAGCTGATCTCTGCGTTTTATAATAAACTGGTTGTGCAATGAGATTTACATTTTTTAAATACATTTCTGGTTATGGCTGAATCATCACACACACACACTATATAAAAGGCAATTTACGACTACCAGCAGCATTTGCACAAAGGACCACAGCAACTCTCTCTCTCTCTCTCTGTTCAAGTTGAAATCAGTAGTGATCATTTCTTGTGGTACTGCTAGCATTCTTGATGGAAGAAGATGACAATCAATTTTAGTTAGTTTTTGGCTTTTTAAATCTGGTCAAATTTAATAAGTTATAATTGTAATTAGCTAATATTCACCCAATGTTTAACTTTAAACATATTAAATATGAAATGTTTCAAAGGGGAAGAAGGTTAAAAATGTCATTTCAGTGCATGCAGCATGTATTTTGTGAATGATCCCTAAATACAAAGGGTCTTTTAAGCAATAGTATTAATATTTCTTAATAAATATTGATCAACGTATAAATTCCTTGTTTATTTGAATCACCCACCATCCATTCTCTTAGACATTGTTACTCCAATAAGTTTGTGTATTTTCAAATACATGTATTGAGGGTTACGTGTCAATTCGTCGACTGTGTCAGTTGGTCGGATGGTTAGTTTGTCGGACGTCAATTGGCCGAGGTGTCAGTTAGTCAGGCGGTCAATTTGTCGGAGACAAATTCGTCAGGTGTTTCAGTTGGTCGAGATAATAAATAAATGGTCGGGAAAAACTTTAATAAAATTTATTAACGAAAAAATTTTTATTATTAATTTCATTACTGGAAAGGTAACAATAAATGCCTTTACTGTTAAAAATCAGTATTTAAATATAGTTTTTGTAAACAATGTGATACAGAGGCTAAAATGAATTGTAGCTACAATAAACGTAATCTTGTTGACAAATGGTTAGGATATTTGCCCCAAACTGCTTATATTGCTTCAGTATCCTTCATTTGCTGTTTACAAAAGCTATATTTGTACTACTGTTGTTTACAAAAGCTGTATTTGAATAATGTTTTTAACGGTAATGGTATTTATTGTTTACCTTTCAAGTGATTAAATGAATAACAAAAAAATTTTTTGTTAATAAATTTTATTAAAGTTTTTTCCCGATCATTTATTTATTATCTCTGCCAACTGAAACACCCGACGAATTTGTCTCCGTCAAAAAAGGTGAAGGGTTCGGCATGCTTGCCTGCATCTCTAAAGTAGACCTATGAGGAGCGATAAAAAAGTTCTAGGACTGGTTCATTTAAAGAGAAAGTACTTTATTTAAATACATTTATACAGTGTCCCCTTCAAAATAGTCCCCTTGTGAAGCCATACAATGAGTCCAGCCATCCTGCGACTTCAGAATGTGTCCTGGAAGTCCTTTTGTTGAAACAAGTCAACCACCTTCTGCGATTCGCACTGGGTCTCCTCAATCGTATAAAAAATGGAGACCTTTCATCAACTGGATCTTCAGTTTTGGAAAAAGGGCAATGTCTGAGCAGTTTTATTTTTCACGCCACAAATCTGGTCGCTCTCACCGATGTCCTACCTTGGATTGCTCTTTGCTTGAATTTGGTAGTTCTCAAATTTAATATCCATGATAAAATCACAGACAACCTCACACATGTTGTCACAATAGCAGTATTTTCTCAGTCCCCAATGAAAAGCTCCTTTATGAATATTAGGGCTATAATTTACTGTATTTGTGGACTTGTGTTGCCATCTATTGGCGAGATGCGTACCTCGTGTTTATGTCTTAAACGATTCTTTGAACGGAGGTTGCTGAAACTTGTCTTGCTTCAGACTCTTGAAGTTTAGATGTTTTCTCTATTGAAACTGAATTTCTTTTATTAGGATCCCTGACTTTAAAAAAAAAAACTGCATTCCACACAATCTCCCTGGCTTGGTAGGAAATAGTTAGGCTAGGGTCCCCACTTGCTTAAAAATCAGCTCAAACATACCGCGGAATGCGTAAAAAAATTACGCTTTTTACTACGGAAATTCCACGGAAAAAAGGAGTTCAGCTTGACTTAACTTTTCTGTGTAAGCTTTATGTGTACGCTTTCTTTCAGCCAATAGGAGATCGTAATTCAGTGAAGTCATAAAAGGCATTTTTCGCCTTTCAGCGAATTTAAAATGGACATCAGCCGCGGGCGCCGCGTATCGATAGAGCTTTTTATTGAAGAGCTCAATAAATACCCCAAATATTTGATGAAAACCAAACTCAATTTAAAGATGCCACCTTGAAAAAAATATGAGCGAAGCGTGAGTAAAATCATCCATGTTGACCATGCTAGAAACAGGAGAAGAAAGAGCACATAAAGAGAAGTGGTAATGAACAAGAGCAAGTGAAGAGCACAAAGATTGCCGATGCTAAGTAAATGGGACGTCACCGATTGACCCGACGAGTAAGTAATGTAAGAGAACTGCTTGGCATACCCTGTTCTGATGCCGCATATAATAGAATTTAATAAATACTAAGAAAAACCAAGCATGCAACACATTTCAAAACAAACTTAGTAAGCTTTAGATGACAAACGTAGAGAAGGCGGATACCACTTTTCCAAAAAAAGTTTTTAATCATCGTATATGTACATACAGGAACAAACGAGTTTTTAGAAACAATCATACACTTCTGATTGGCCGTTGCCATTTTAGTTTCGAAACTTCACTATCTCATTGCCTTTGTTGATGTAAAAGTAACGGAAATTCGAGAAAAAAGTGAATTCTCTATAAAGTTTCAATATAAAACATCTATACGTATATCATAAATGTCATCAGATGCAAAATAAACGGCCAAAAATTGCCAAGAGATGCCTTTCGAAAATTTTTACAAACCAGAAATAGAATTCGGAAGTCATGCCAAAACAGCAATGGAATTGATTTAGTGTTGGAACGGACCATATTTTACTGGGTCCGTACTGAATTTGTATACGGATCTCATTAAAACTAATAAAGTTCATATAAATATTTTGATTATCATGTAATCTTTGTAATGGTCATGTAGCCTCGTTTTTGACTTACTGGTTAACTTCAAAACCTGTTAAGTCAAAATTCTGATGTGGTCCGCTGATGATTTGAGTAATCAGGGTTTGACTGTAGTACTTAAATTTTAATATCAAACACTAGCATGGACTGGCAAAGCGCACAAAATCAACCTAATGAGGCTCAAGTGAGCACAGAACTCTTCTCAATGTTTATAAAATTAAGAAGCTTCATCCACATTAAGTAATTGACTTGTATGCTTGAAAATGCCAGTATTGAAAACAAAGATATAGGAGCAGGACCTACATAAATATTAAAAAAAAAAAAAAAAAAAAAAAAAAAAAAAAAGTGGCAAAATGACTCTCAATAAAGTGTTGATCCAAAATAAATTTATGAAATGTTATGTTGTGATGATAAATTTAAAAGCATCTATGGAGAACATGTAACACATTACTGGAAAATGAATGGCAAGATCAACTGAACCACAGATAAATAGAGAGATTATATTTTACATATAATGTCAAAGTGGATTCTCGTTTTTATGAATCTCTGGGGACCAAAAAAATTTATGCGTAAAATCCGAACTTCGTAAAAACCAAACCAGAAAATTTGAGAAAATAATGATTGCACAATAAATAATTTTTTACAATTTTTTTTTGGATAAATTAATAACAATTTTAAAAGTTAAATAAAAGTCAATTTGATTTTTGAAAATAGTTTAAAATGGTTGTTTGTTGCAAATTTGTACCTGAATTTAATTCCTTCTCAATATGATAATTCAAAAAAGTAATTTTCCAAAATTTTATCTAGGGGATTTTTCAGAGAGCATAAATGTTTTTACAGTATATTTAAAGAGTTTTTAATGTTCGACGATGTTGTTAGGGTTCCTCTTGGGCTTCTTTGTCGTCGTTATCATAAATCTATACTGTCATATCACTGAATTATGACCACCCGCTTAGTAATGGGAGTAGCCACCCTTTGCTGCTATAGCTGCTGCTAGGCGTGTGGCATGGACGCAAGAAGTGTGCGGTATGTATCCAATGGTATGGCAGTCCATTCCGCTTGAAGCGCTGTCATACATGGCAATCAAGGTGCTCCCACAGATGTTCTATTGGATTGATGTCCGGGGAATTAGCAGGCCAAGGGAGCACTCGAAAGTCAGTAGAGTGTTCCTCGAACCAATCCAGAAGGAGACGTGCCTTGTGGCAGGGTGGGTTATCCTGCTGGAACACACCATCACATTGGGTGAACATCGTGAGCATGTACGGGTACACCTGGTCCACTACGATTGACAGATAGCCACAGGCATTCAAATTGCCCTCTAGACGAATCAGTGGACCTAACTGCTCCCAATAGAAGATTCCCCACACATGCACATTAGCCCTATCAGCAGTCTCTTTTCCGGCTCACAATAGCCTCCTGCAGTCTCTTTTCATGGTGTTCACGACGCACTCACCAATGCCCGTCAATCTTATGGAGCAAAAACCTTGACTCGTCAGAGAAGGCGACCTTAGCCCACTTGTCTGTGGCCCAATGGCTGTGCTCACGTGCAAAGTCTAGGCGTCATTGATGAAGACCCCTGGTCAACATGGGTGCAGCAACCATGTGTCGACTGTTCAGGCCCATCCGTAGCAGGGTGCGTTCAAGGGTAATGTCGGATACACATCTGTTAGCACCACTATTGAATCTGGTGGCCAGTTGATGGACTGTGGCTCTCCTGTCACCTTTTACGAGTCGTCGATGGTTCGTGACCCTTTACTGTGATGGCGTTGGGACGTGATTTCTGTCCCTGCTGTCCACTCTTTGTACACCTTCACTTACAGCGGACCGTGAACAGTTCACAAATCGTGCAGTTTCGGAGATGGTGCCACCCTTGCTGCGATAACCTATTATCATCCCTTTTTGGATGTCAGTTAAATCCGGACGTTTAACCATCTTGAGGCTCGTGCACCTGCCGTTTGATGCACCAGCTTCAAAGCTTTCTCAGCCTGTTATGCAAATTTTGCAATGTGTAATCATTGTCGGGGTGAACTATGCATGTGCCTTGAAAGGGTGCTGGTCATAATTCATTGATATGACAGTGTAGTCTTCGATGCTGCTATCTTTGATTGAATCACAGACGAATCATAGACGAAGTTACCACTACCAACAAACTCAGAAAATTTACTATTGAATTTCAACCTACTTTTTAAGTTTTCCCTTGCTTTGAATTCTTTGAAATCGGTATTACTAATGTCTGTTTGACTTTCGCAATCAACTGGCTCAACAACACTACTTTCGACATTTCCGATATCGAAGTGAAACCAGCCTACAAATCGATTTTCTCATAATGAAACAGTTTCATAATGCAGCGTAAACATGTGTTTAAGTAATGGAAGCAAAATGATTCATTTGCTACATGACCTATTAGAGACAGTTATAATTTGCTTAACATAAAAGCTTCAAATTTTATTTAAAAAAATTTATTAATTACTCTTGATGGCTTTGTTTTAAAAACACTTCGTAAAAATGACTGTTAACCTCTTCACGACCAGCCTAAATTTTGAAGGATACCTCTCAGGACCAGATTTTATGTACTATCTGACAAACCAGTGACGAATGCGTGTTCGTCATGTACAATTTCTGTAAGAAAATTTTGATGTACAATTTTCTTGTACAATTTCAAAGTCAATTCCTGGGTGAAAATCATAACTCGGTTGGAATTGTGGAAGAGGATTAGGTCGTACATCCGAAAAAGGATCAGAAATAAGTGTCCATCCATCGATTTCTCTCATATCGGGGATTTCATCCTCCTCAGAATCTGAATCATCGTCACAAATCAGATATCTCTGTTTCAGAATCAGTATTTATTTCAAAATCAGGATCTTCTACATCACTACTTGCATCGACATAATCTTCATCATCCATTTTATACGAAAATAGAGCATAAACAATGTAAAAACGGTGCAAATACGATGTACAACGATGTTGAAATACGCAATTAGGAAATAAACGCAATGGTTCCATCTATTGACAGGAAAATGGACCCATAAAATAAACTGTCCCAGATGAGTTTATTGTTTCATTCCTTAAAAACCACGTTTTCATTTGGTTAATACAATTAATAACTGAAAATGATGAACGCACGTTCGTCATGGTATTGGACGGAGGGTCAGTATAATGTTCATAAACAATAAAATTGTCACAATGAAATATCAACTGTTCAATTTAGTATACATGTAATTTACAACGAAAAGGAAAAATTAAAGATTGTTAATTTGTAAACAATGATTAAAAAACACAAAGACTACTTGGTGTAGACAGATGGAAAAGCACACAGCAAGGTTCTCCCCAGGCCCTTTTTAATGGGCATGCCACCCAGCTGATTTTAGCGACCATCCGGCTGAATACACGAAAAAAAAGCACACATAGCATAATATTTTATTTGCTTTTAAATTTTGTCCGCCTGGTTATTTTAGCTTACCACCCATCTGATAAAATTTTCTGGGGAGAACACTGACACAGCATATTATAATTTTACTAGAGGTTCTAAAAGGGGGGGGGGGGGTAAATGAAGAAAATTTCATTGAAGGGAACTCCATGAATCTTGTGTCCTGGTTAGCGGCAGAAAGTCTAAAACTGAGGTCCCTTAAGAAACAGGGTACAGGGTATTAGAGCCCCAGGAGCCAAAAGTCTTGAAGCCTTTGAGGGCAAAATGAAAGTTCCTTACATATAATAAATAAAGTGCACTGATCCTTCTTACCATTGGAGGTACCCGTCAGTGATCCTTCTTACCTCGGTTCGGGACATAACAGAGGGAAAAACAGTGACACTCACATAGCACTAACTCTTAATACTGAAAATACCTTTAATGTTCCACAAGAGAGGTAATAACTACATTTGCATAAATATAAATAGCACTTAAACCACACACTGAAAGCTATTAGTCCACAGGAGGGGCCCCTCGCAGCCAGTACTTAATCGTAAAAAAAAATAAAAAATTATAATAATAATAATAAAAAACCCTCCTGTCGGAGTCAGCACCATATACTCCCCATAACATAATAACATAGTCGTCCCATGACGCCACATGGTTCCTTATCAGCACAAATCAGAAGGGGGAACCACCGTAACTCTTCCCGGGTGATTGGCCCCGACTAGCGGCAATGTTCACCTTGCAGACATGTTTCCTGGACGGGTGGCCAGCCACGCGAGCATAAACAAATTCACGGGCTCAACGGCTGCGCCTGCCACGTCGCTTACGGCTCCACCAGCACTCACTCAGCTCCTAAACGTTTGGGTGCTCCAATACCCTGTAATGCCTCATTCTATATGCTCGGCCAACCCTCATTAACATAACCTTAACCTAATGCTTATAAGGAGGAGTCTATTTAGAGCCAGTGTCAAACGAATCAACACACGCAGAACACGACAGTTTCTCTGTATTTGCACAGCGAGTGCCCACGCGGCACTTGTCTGAGACGGGCCGCACTCAACACACTTCTAATACACAACTGAGACTCATCGCATATCAGCACAACACACTGATGATGTACTGATTGTTCTGTCTATTGGGGAGGCGCACCTTAGCGGGCAACTAATATAAAAGATGGTAACTCATCTACATGGACTACTTAATATATTTACTTATTCCAGCACTGGAGATGCGACTGTGTCGATTGCACAATGCCGCCTTCACATGTCAGAGCCCGCAAATCGTCGAAGGCATAAGAAGCAAGCACATCTCATCGAATATCGCAACTGATGCTTTGCACATAGAATTATTTTATTTATTCCGTTCAAATCTCAATTCACCACGAACTAGTTCAGGAATTCAGAATGTTATCTTTAAATATTTAGAAAAGTTTGTAATAACCAGTCAACGGCAGCCCCTACATTAAGCAATCGTTCAGTAAGGGGTTCATAGTGCTGCTTCTATCGATAAAATTGATAGAGACTTTACAACACAACAAAGGGAGAACAGAGTTTCCGACTAGTTTCGCCATTTATTCCCGGCTTTATCAAGGATACACACAAGAGGACATAAGCCTTAATATATAGAAAATATGGTACAGAATGTGAACATGATTGGATGAATAAATAACAAATAGTAAATAATATAAATTGTACAGTGGCGACATGGAAAGGAGAATGGTTGGATAAGGAACCAATAACAATGAAATTATAAGGAAACCTTGAGAGGAAAA
>JAHWFO010074188.1:281505-328186 GCA_023313115.1 Rhysida immarginata
AATTCAGCATATACACAAGTATATACGAGCCCTGTCCAAAAAGTATTAGGATTGAGGCTACAAAAAAAAGTAGAGCTCGCTGCACCTTTTTCCTATGCGGATGATGTGACGACATTTCTGCTGATAACGTAATGAAATTTGCAGCTGTTAAGAGTGCCACATGCAACTGTTGTAACATGCTAAAGTAGAATGCTTTTCTTTTCTCAGAAAATGACAGAAAAGACTGAGTAACGACATTGCATCAAATTTTGTTTTAAATCGGTAAAACCGCAATGGAGTGTTATGAATTGCTAAAACAAGCATTCGGCAATGATGTTATGAGCCACTCACAAGACTGGATGCTGCACCACAATAACACTCCAGCACGCCGCACATCGTGCAGCAATCTTGACAAAACACATCACTCAGGTCAGGCAGCCTCCCTACTCACCTGACCTAGTCCCGTGCGACTTCTTTGCATTTCCAAAGATCAAGAAAACTCTTGAAAGATGGATATTTGAGGATGTGGACATGACAACACAAACAGTGACGGCGGAGCTCTTGGCCATCCCAAAGGAGGCATTCCGTACATGTTTTGACCAATGGCAACAATGCTGGGCTAAATGGGTTGCTGCAGACGGTGCTTATTTTGAAGGTGACTAAACATTTACGAGAGTTCGAACCATATTTTTTTTTGTAGCCTCAATCCAGATACTTTCCAGACAGGCCTCGTACAATTAAGTCTTACGGTCATTGGAATGGGCGTCATACGAGGGACGGTCATAAAGTCATTACAATCAATATAAAAGAACGCTTGCTTTTTAAACTGTGTGGTGCCATTGGGAAGCGACATCCGTCGAGTGCTGGAGGATACAAAAGGGCGTTTTGTGCAGCACCACTAAACGCCACCAGAGCGTCGAAAGCAACATGGTGCCGCCAGTCGGAAAATTGGAAGTGCGAGCAGTGATAAGATTCTTGCATTTGAAGGGGAACACAGCCAAAATTCCATCAGGAGTTAGTGGCAGTTTATGGCAACAATGCCCCATCGTACGAGACAGTCGCCATGTGTAGTCGACGTTTTCAGTACGACCAGACAAGCATGGAAAACGAATTTCAGAGCGGACACCCCTCCATCTGTAACAAGCCGCCAATTGCGGAGCAAGTGGAGAAGATAGCCCTTTCAGAACGTCGTATCACCCACCAAGTGATAGCGGCGAGGCAAGGTGTCCAAAGGGGTCAGACTTCTGTATGACAATGTGCTGACATATTCTGCACACGAGACCATACATGTTACGGCAGAGCTGGAGTTCAAAATACTGCCCCATCCGCCTTACTCACCTAGAACCAAGCAACTTCTTCCTTTTCCCTCACCTGAAGAACCTGCTTCGTGGACAAGGTCATCTTTGAGGTGGAGCAGTTCCTCAACAGCCAAAAGGAAATCTTCTATTCACCTTATTCAGCCGTAAACAAACTAATTTCCGGGTTTTGCCTTCTGGGTCAGAGTGACTTCTAGATTGGCAGCCATTGCACACAAAAGCTTATCAGTTTTGATGTTTATTTACGATTGCTTATGCGATTATGAATGGAGTTTGTAATCTGATATAGATTTCAATTCTTTTATAAAAAACTTATTTCATTAGGGGATGGCACATGCATTTAGCTTGAATTATTTACTTTTTTTAGAATTTCATTCTTCGTGTAGGACTAATCACCTTGCCTGTCAGAAAACAACATGCGATACCAAAACTGATGCAGCTATATACTGATCAATTATTGGCAATGCTTATTATAAAAAACATTCTCCTAAAATAAACTAACTCCTTTCGCAAAATAGTTGTCAGTGAAAATAGTTCCAACGAAGCTGAAAAGCATTTGTAGCCAGAGATAATTCCTGGTATATCTTACTGCTTTCTCCCCTGCAAATTCTCAATGCAGGCTTGTCTTAAATTTTTAATAAAAAAATATTAAAAAAATGTTTTAAGCATACACTTTTACTTTAAAAAGCGCACTTAAAGAGCAAAAAATAATTTTTTGCTGTCTCTCATTTAAATAGGCGGTGCGCATTTAATTTTAAAATGAAAATACTACGCACTGCGTTACTTAAAGCATTCATGAATTCCTATTTAAATGGGAGGCACCAAAATATTTTTACTTTTTTAATCCACTTTTTAAATTAATAGTGTATGCTTAAAAAGTTTCTTTTTATATATTTTTATTTTATTCCTTTTATACTTGGATTTGCAATCAATTTTTAACCCATGCCTTGGCAACAAATATGTGAATATTGAAGAAAATTTGAATAGGTGATCCACCATTCTACATCGGGATGGGAATTAAATCTGAAGAACTTCCCCCCTCCCCATCCCCACATGAAATGAAAATTTTGCAGATAATCAGTTTTAATTTGAATTTTAAAAATTTTTATACGGGATTATATTGTCATCGGAAATGAATCTGCCAAATTAAGAGTCATTTGAACAACTAAGTGGATGAAATATTGATTGCAAGAAATCAATCTGATTGTAAAATGAAAGGGCACGAATGGGATAGAGCAAGGAAGGAAGCAAAAAAAATCCACCCATTTGCGTAACTTTCAGTGAAAATCTTGAAAGTTTGGCAAAAAGTGTGCACAAAAGTGTAAAGGCCATAAAAAAGTGAAAAAGAAGAAAGAAAAATAACTAAGAGAGGGGAAAAAAGAAAAAAATATGGAAAGGATGAAAACAACAATAATCTTTAATTAGATAATAAAAATGTCATAACATTTTCACATTATTCCTCGGTTAGGTCGGCTTATGATGGACAAAGTTGTTGGGAGGTCAAAGATGGACTGGATTATAGAGGTCGATCCCAATGAATCCTTCATAAAAATTCTGCCACCAAACCAAATCCATCATAAAAATTCTGAATAAATTGCGTGGCCCAAATTTAGCATTTGCGGTAAGGTGATCAGAGAACTGGTTGTAACACTGTGGAGTGAAAAGAAAACACTAAGCCAGAATACCCAAAAGCTGTGTGCAATATATCAAAAAAATTCAAGAAACAAAAAATAATTGTGGACCAGGCAGGAAGAGGTCATAAGAGAATCACATCTACCAGAGAAAATCATCTGCTAACATGAAGCATAAAAAAAAATAAGACATTTACCAGCAACTAAGGTTGCAAATGAATTCAATAAAACCTACGGTGTTTCCATTTCAGCACAAATTGTGAGAAGAAGGATGCATTAAATTAATTTTAATGGAAGAGTGGCTAGGGAAAAACCATTCGTTAGTAGTATCAACAAAAAGAAGAGAAAGCAGTGGGCAGAAGAGCACTGTCAAAAGGATAAGAAATTCTAGAAGAAGATGTTCTTTTCTGATGAAAGCGAATTCAATTTGTTTGGATCCGATGGGCAACCCAAAGTATGGAGACAACCACATGAAGCACTCAAAAAGGAATGTCTGAGAGCAACAGTGAAGCACGGTGGTGGAAACGTAGTGGTGTGGGGGTGTTTTTCTTGATCAGGACTGGGACCCTTGGTTTTCATTGAAGATAAAATGAAAAACTAAGATTATTTGTCCATCCCGCACGAACAGTTATAGTCTACAGCTAGAAAAATCATTTTCCAACATGATCTGGATCAGAATCATTCATCATAGGTTGTTACAGATTGGTTGTTACATTGGTTGCAAAACAATCATTAATATACTACCATGGTGCTCAAACACCTGACATGAACCTGATTGAACATCTGTGGCATGATGTGGAATCCAGAATGGCAGGAAGAAGTCTATGCAATTGCAACAAGCTTAAAGACCTGCTACTCAAAACATGGGTCAATACAAGTTTGGAATACCTCAGGAAATTGGTGGAATCTATGCCCAAGCAATGTCAGTCACTTCTACAAGCCAAAAGAGAATCAACAAAAAATTGATTAACCTGAGAACTTATGAAATTCAAAGCGTATGGATAATTTTGTAATGTTATTTTTTGCTTATAATATCTAATTTTTTTTGTAAAAATCGAGATACATATTGCATAAAAAAGTTGTACATGGGTTTGTACACTATACATTGGAGAAATTGTTGTGTCAATGTTTTTTCAAAAATGTTTCATTTTCAGGGGTAAAACGTCACTTAACTTGAAAAATCGTGCTATATGGATGATTTTGTTGCTCAC
Source organism: Rhysida immarginata (assembly GCA_023313115.1). Lineage (NCBI taxonomy): Eukaryota > Metazoa > Arthropoda > Chilopoda > Scolopendromorpha > Scolopendridae > Rhysida > Rhysida immarginata. The sequence continues at coordinate 285,643 of JAHWFO010074188.1, forward strand.
TATACAGGGTGAATACAAAAGTCTGAACCCCCCTGTTATTTTTTGAACCGAAGCAGGTATGTCAATTTTGATGAATCCAATGAATAGGAAGTTGTGGGTGGCCTATCCCATGGTGCACTTTTCATCATCCCAAATATGCAAATTAGGACACATTCAAAATTTATCTCAAAAACCGTAAGGGATAGAGAACAAACCCAATTGCAAACTTGTTTAGCATAAAAAAACAAACAAAACATAACAAAAAAAAAAAAATCCAAATCGGACCAACCAATCACCCACAATCACGTGATGAACTGTTTGTAGCTTACTAACAGTCACACTGCACAAACAAGTTATTTCAAACAGTTTAAAAAAAAAGTTAATCAACAAAATGCTCGATGTGACGACCGTGGGCACCATAACACAATTAAGCACGGAACCTAACTGACGCCAAAACATCGGCAAGCATGGCTGGTGTCACTCCTCGGCACGCTTCCTGGATTCGTTGAACGAGATCCTCCAATAAGGCGGGCTGCATAGCATAAACCTTGTCCTTCAGGTATCCCCATAAGAATAAGTCAAGTGGGGAGTGGGGTGGCCAACGAACTGGTCCTCCTCGGCCAATCCATTGTTGTCCAAACATCTCACTTAAACGCTCGTGAACGACCAACCCGTAATGTGGAGGAGCTCCGTCATGCTGAAACTACGTGCGCTGATACGAGGCCACTGGCAAATTGTCAATGAAGTCTGTGACTACCACGTTGATAATTTCAGCCCGGTAGCATTCGCAGTCAGTGTTCCATCGTAAAAATACGGTCCAACCACAGTGTCATTTTACAATCCACACCACACATTGATTCACCAGTTCACTTGACGAGTTGCTTCTCGCAGACATCGTAGGTTTTAGTCTGCCCAATGATATGGTTGTGCTGGTTGATAACTCCATCCCTGGTGAACTGGGCTTCATCTGTCCACAACACCTCATGAATGAAGTTTGGATTGTCATACAGGCAGGTAATTAACCAGTTGCAGAAGGCTGCCCTAGCAACATCATCCAATGGCAGTAACTCCTGGTGACAATGAATATGGTATGGATGAAAATGGTGTGCGTGTAGAATGTTGAGAACAGTTCTCTGATGGCACCCAACATCTGCAGCAATTGCTCTGCTGCTTGTGTGGGGATTTGCAGCAACTGCAGCCAGAACTAGTGTTGTTGTATCCTCGTCGCCTTGTGCCCTTGGTCGTCCTCGTTCTGCATTAACATTCCCTGTAGCCTCGAATCTTTGAATAATGCGACGCATTGTTTGACGAGATGGATGGCGTTCATTAGGGTATCTGTCTCGATACAACCTAACTGCAGCATGTAGGTTTCTCCTTGCCTCTCCGAAGCAGAAGATCGTGTTAACCATTTCCGGAACAGTGTAGCTTGCCATCCTGGAATTGTTCTGTCTTCTGTGTGCTGAAACATGCCTTTTATTTGCTTTTCCGCAAGAAAGTGAATGTGAGTATTGTAATTTATGTTAATTTTTGATTTGCATGCTTTTGTAAGCTACAAACAGTTCACCACGTGATTGTGGGTGATTGGTTGGTCCGATTTGGATGATTTTTTTTGTTTTGTTTGTTTTTTTATGCTGAACAAGTTTGCAATTGGGTTTTTTTCTCTTTCCCTTACGGTTTTTGAGATAAATTTTGAATGTGTCCTAATTTGCATATCTGGGATGATGAAAAATGCACCATGGGATAGGCCACCCACAACTTCCTATTCATTGGATTCATCAAAATTGACATATCTGCTTCGGTTCAAAATATAAAAGGGGGTTTCAGACTTTAGTATTCACCCTGTATAAGTACAGATAAAACAGTAATTTTATTAATTCTTCTGTCCCATTTCTTTTACTCCACACAATAATGCAATGAAGCTATTTCCCAATGCATTTAAAAATTATGTTTATCATTGTTACATCTTTATTATTGCCTATTATGTCATTTGTCCTGATATAAGCTACATTCTTAATACCTATTTTGTTGAGAGATGACATTCATAGTCGATAATTTGTTTATTGTCTGAAAATAAAGAAGATACTTCAATAATGAATCAATGATATTCTTGAAGAGGTAAGAAAGAAAAATCTCCACAGACATCATCCACATGACCATCGTAACAAAAAAAAATTTCAATCATCTGATGACCAAGATGTCAGGCATGTACACTGTGATATTTAAATTTCCTGTATTAGAGGACTGGAAAAATCTTGCAGATCTTTTTTGATAGAGAAGGGATATGATCAAATAGGTAGAAAGGGTAATTATACCTTGTCTCAGCTTCAGTTGAGTGACGTCACGGAATGACGTCGTTTGCCGGGCATAGTACACAACATCCATATCCTTCCACCGTTAGACTTGTACTTAGGCCTACTTGTACTACGTTTGATCATCCTATAATCGAGTGGCTTCTCGAAAGTAGAATAGTCGAATGGTATCTGTCAGATATCATTTTCAAAAATTTATATGGAACCCATGGAAAATATTTTACTCCTCTTCGTGGAAACTATCACTTTCATTTCTGACATATCTGTTTCACGTTCTTGACCAGAGTCTTTAGATAGTATGGAGTCATTCAACTCCCGCCATTTTCTATTGTTTCGAAAAGCTAGGGAATTCAGATCACGCTAGGAGCCGCATAGTCGCAATGGAGTTTCTGCGATCTATGCGGCACCTAGCGTTATCTGAATTTCCTAACTTGTAAAGTTATTTTATTTATTTAGTTGATGCCCAAAATTAATAGTGAGCTATGTAATGCATTTAATAGTTGGATTATCAATTATTTCTTTAAGATTATGTAGAATACATTAATTTTGGCAGTATTATGCCAATAATTCCGGCTGCGTTGAAACTGAAAATGAAACTAAAATTTCTAGCTCACGATAGGGCGGTGCTCCTTGCGTTTTTAGTCAGATTGTACATCCAGCGCCATTTTTCAATTGAGTTACCCCCCCCCCCCCCTTATCAGGAGCTAGAAACTGTAGCTTCATTTTTCAGTGGAGTTGGATGACCATTTACTATCTAAAGACTTTCTTGACGCACAGGAACAAGACACCGCCATTTTGCAATCAAATAATCTCGACTACAGACAGACTCTTTATTTTATTTAGTTTTTTTTTTTTTGATTTCATCAAATGGCTTTTCTATCCAACGATTTTTTTATTACATCGTGAAGAAAAATAGAAAATATGATTGCAGATAGAATTTTGAACTTCTTATATAGAAAATTATTCGAAGTATTTCTTCTTGCGAACGAAATATAACCGCTTCACTCATGACATCACTCTCAACTAAAGCTGAGACAAGGTATAGTTTTTATAACACTTCCCAAAGGCACATACAATAGCTAGGACAGAGATTGAAGAAGTTCCTTTCGCTTTTGCGGTCCATTTTGATAGAAACAAAATAGCGCAATTTGTTAGTTTGCAACCATCATTTTATTCAGGTGAATAAAACATTTCAATCAATTTGGTTTGAAACTGAGTTAAAGGGTCTGATGGTTCCCATGTAAGGAATAAAATAATAGCATTGTTGTGAAAAGTCCTTCTATTGTGTCGATTAATAAAAAAGAAGCTTAACAATACATTTTTTATTAGAGAAATGACTAACAACCGGTTTTGCCTTTTATACCCGGCTTCTTCAGGCTGTGATGATGATAAAGAAGCTGCTTTTTTAAAATGTTATATCCATACGATATTATAATCTCATTTTTTTCAATAATATCACGAAACCAAGTTCATTTAAAAATAATATAAACAAATCAGGAATAAGCAATACGGGTAAACTTAATTAGCCGACGTCTTTTTGTGAATATACAGGGCAGTAATAGAGACCTTATGAATATACACTGAATGACCAATTTATTAGAGATACCCCTCTAATAGTGTGTTGCACCTCCTTTAGCGGCGAGAACTGCCTGAATACGTGCTGGCATGGATTTAACAAGGTGTAGAAACCATTGCGGAGGAATAGCAGCCCAAACTGACACCGTAGCGTCCTGTAATTGGTGCAGGTTGGACGGTAGCGTGGGAAGGCATTGAATGGTTCTCTCCACTTCAACCCCTAAATGCTTGATCGGGTTGAGATTAGGCGACCGAGCTGGCCACTGAACCAGGTGGAAGTCCACGTCATATTTCTCAAATCAGTCCAAGACCATTCGAGCACGGTGACAGGGAGCATTGTCCTGCTGAAACTGCTTGTCACCACCAGGGAACACGGTCATCATGAATGGGTGCACCTGATCATCAACAATGTTCAGGCAGTGTGTCACATTCAGGGATGTGTCTACAGATATCAGAGGACCCAGTGTGTCCCAAGAGAAGACACCCCAGACCAGCACTCCTCCTCCACTTGCCTGTACGGTTGTCTGCTGACAGGATGGGTCCATGGCCTCGTGCTGTATGCGCCAGATGCGCAGTCTGCCATCCGCATGATGAAGTAGGAACCGCAATTAGTCAAACCAGGCAACCTTCTTTCACTCATCCAGTGTCAATGCCTGTGTCCCCCTACCAGGCGCGCTTTTCTATTTTGCAGTGACAGCGACGGTACACGTACTGGCCACCTGTTGATAAACCCAGCTCGGTGCAAAGTGTGCCGCACCGTGTGCTCCAAAATGGGTTGGGATGCTCCCTCATTGAACTGCGCTGCAATTTGTTGGGCTGTCCCCATCCTGTTGCTGTGGATGATTCGTGCCAGTCGCCGTTGGCCTCGTTCATCCACGGCCCTGTTTCATTCAGAGCTGTGTTTGTTGGAGGTTGCTTTTTGGCATAACTGCCATTCACGGAATACCCTTGACACTGTTGCACGGGAAAACCAGAGAGGTTTGCAGTGTGCTAAATGCTCAACTGCGCCCGTCGAGCTCCAACCGTCATGCTTCGTTCAAAGTCTGTCAAATCCCTGGATTTACCCATATCCAGTCCACTTCTGCTGCTGACTGCAACTTGTGATCTAATGCATCCCTTTTATACACCACTTCGACCTGTTCCATTGTTTGGGTGTCACTGGGAGGCAGATCCATTTTCCCTAAGAGGTGTCTCTAATAAATTGGTCGTTCAGTGTATATCAGCAGTTCTCAACCCTTCCACAGCCGTATACCACTAAAGTAAAACAATTCACAGCCACTTACTACCCAACATTGCCATCGACCCTTTAGGCCGTTCAGAGGTCTCCCAATTTAAGTTCTAGCTTACCACAAGTTGAGAACTGCAGATTTAATTAACACCATGTTTCAGTTAGATTCTATGCACGTATAGAGAATTAAAAAATTATCAGTTTTAAAATACTTCACAAACTAACAAAAATAATTTACTAATACATATAATGAAACGAGCAAAAAATTCTTGTTAAGAATAAGGAATAATCAATGGAGCACAAATCACGTTACTTATGACCAGATTTACAAATTTCCTATTATCAGATAAAAAAGAAAAAAAAAATAACGCTGAACCCAGCACATTCTCATTGTGTTTAAAGAATGAAATTAGGTCATTAAGTATGAAATATTTAGTAAGATCTTGTTTTAGTAGAAGCAAGAAAAAAAAATCCTAAGGGATACTAGGCTTCAGTTGTAAATAAAATGCTAGTGTTAATCAGGATCTTAATTTGCTTGGATTTTCATATCAAAGATTTTCTGCAATTTTTTAATTCACACTATAGATAAGGGAAGAAGTTCTAACCTTGAACTTTCTCAAACGAATATATTTTGCAATGTTTCACATTCGGACCTTTACAAACAATGACACGTCCTCTCCCAAATCGTTTTTCTATATCTTCAATAATATGGGGAATCTTTTTAGTAATATCTCTGATGCTCAAATTACAGATCAACTGATGCTGCTCCAGGTAGCATTCATGCTAGTATTAAAAACAAGAAAGTGGAGAAATGGAGCTATTTCAAAACAGCATGCTTATTTGTGTTTATAAAAAAGAAAAAAAAATTAGAAAACGCCAGAAAATATCTTGACTTTTCAGGAATTACCTTTAACATAGTACATACACTTCCATTTTCAATTCATGCATAACATTTCACTGTAATAGGCAAATTCCAAACTTTTCTAGCAGCTTACCAGAATCCCTCACCAGATGGGTCAAATACAATCTACAGTATAACTTCATCTAAGAACCAGCTAACAGAATTGACAAAGAAATACTAGTTACATTAAAACAAACAGAATAATGAATTAATTTTCAAAATACTAACAAGCTATAACGAAGCTTTCCAAAGGCAAAGCCCTGTGCACCAGGAGATCAGTCTTCATATACAAGCCCAAATGTTCTGAAATAAGCCTACTGAGAAGCTTTGTTCCTTCCAATAATGGACATTAAGCACATAAAGCTTTATCTCTTACAACAATATATACAAGTTCAATTGTTAAACTTATTGAAAGAAGGCACTGAGAACACATGATAAACCTACTAAGGCACACTTAATTTTTTTTAACTTCACAGTAATTACAGATATAGAAAAAAAATTTAATTTCTGATAATGCAAATATTAACAGACAGATGAAACAAAACCATAGGACATCTTTTTTAAATAAAATATTACTTACTGAAATGGCATTCAAGATTCATGCTTAAAAGTTTTTATTACAATAGGAATGATGATATTGTTAACACTATACTTATTCAAACACTATTCTTCCAGAAACAATTCTCAAAAATATTTTCAGTGTTCTCTTTAAACTCTTTCAAAGGGTCATACCATCTGAACAATAAATTTAACACATTTTAATACATACTAAATAAAAATTAACTGTTATGAATTCCTAAAGAATGTATGGATGTGTAAAGGTGCAATATCAACAAAAACCCAATACAGTATAATTCTGAAGTTATTTCTTCATCAAATTGTTTTAAAATAAAGTCATTCCATTTAAATTCACTTAATTTAGAAATGATTGGCTACATTACCATTTTATATTTATTTCTTTTTACATGACTAATTCTAAAAGAAATGTTTAACAAACTTTCAGGAAACATTGGAATGATTGGTTTGATTTTTTTTTGTTTTTTTGTATTAATGTCCCTTTCAACTACTAAGGTCATATCAGGATGGCGTTATAGGGGCTGCAAATTATGCCTCGCAAGGGTTCTTTAACATGCAGCTGGCAAACAACTACACGGGACCAAACGGCTTTACTTCCCTTCTGAAGGAAATGAGTGATCTCAGGAATTCCCCCAGAAAAATCTGTCCTCGGCCAGGAGCGAACCCGCATACTCGGGCATCAGAGGGATCACACAACCACTGAGCCACCAAGGCCAATACATTGGAATGAGGACACAGGAGGTCGCAAACTGAATAAGAGACACTAAAGAAAAATAAAGCAAAAACACATTTCCACAAATAAAATTTTACTGTATGTATAAAAGTCTACAGGAATGGTTGGAAATCTTTTACTGTCTTTAAGCTGTCTCTGAATTCAGCACTTAAAAATCACCTTTATTTGTGATCTATTAAAGTAATGTTGATAAAATTCCTTTTATTTTTTTTAATTTTATTTTTATTTTTTAATTTATTTATTTATTTATTTATTTATTTTTTGTTCAGAATAAAAACATTTTGCATCCCTGGGGGTGAAGGGGTAAATTTTGAAAATTTTAATTTTGTAGGGGTAGGGGTTAAACCCCATGTGTTATTTAGAAAGTTGTAGAGCACATGTAAAATGTGGATTTAGCAAAACACCCGGTGAAAAAAATCTCATGCCCTGCCCCCTTTATCGAGTGGGTAAAGTGAAAGGTATGGCTAGCCGATGTGGACAAAAACCATACTTATTAGAAAACAGTAGGGCCTACATTTGGAAAATTAATGAGAATGAAAAAGTCGTTACCCTAAAAGCTAATAAACTCGACCGGGCTTTTCCCCCCAGGAAAAACATTATGAAATTTGAAAACTGTACATGGGAAATGTTTTTCTGTTTTTGTCTACATTAGGTAGCCATCTCTTTCACTTTACCCACTTGATAAAGGGCAGAGGATGAGATTTTTTCACCGGGTTTTTTGCTAAACCCACATTTTACATGATGCTCTACAACTTTCTAAATAACACATGGGGTCTAACCCCTACCCCTAAAAACCTAAAATTTTCAAAATTTACCCCTTCACCCCCAGGGACGCAAAATGTTTTTATTCTGAATTAGGGGACATTAAAACCAAATAATCAATATTCATTTTCCCCCAATCTGTTCCCCTTGAGTCGTTATTTGGACCTAAAGACGGGACACCAATTATGAAACATCCTGTAGATAGGGCAGTTTCCAGCTATGAAGAAATAAAGTTTAGGTTCAGTACTCTTTCTCTTTATGACATATTCAAGGTTATCTAATTTTCCATTTCCTCAGATTTCTAGGGCAAATATCTCAGAGGTACAAAGCAAAAAGTCTTTTTATTTACTGAGATACTCCTCCTAGTACTCAACAAAAGGTGTTTCATTTTGGAGTTCAAAAAGATTTTTAAATTACAGGCTCTGAAATACAAGTGAAAAACAGTTCATATCTACTGAGAAATTACCAAATACAGCAAAACTCCTCAAATCTGGAATCGACAAAATCAGGGTAGGTGCAGATTTCACGATTTTCTGGATTTCTTGTCAAAAATAGCAGCTCCCCTTTCCCAGTGTTTATCATTTATGTAAATGCAGGCAAATAATTAATTTTAAAGAGTTAAATAAAGAATGTATTAGTATATTGAAAATGTTGGATTTTTTTTTTGTTGTTTTGTTTACATACAGTGCGGATCTGGTCGAACACAAAATCGCCTCCAACAAGGTTTTTCCACGTTTCCATGGCCATCGAATTCTACTTCTGGCTTCACAAAAGGAATCTCTTCACGATTTATGACTAGCCTTTATAAATTTATTAATAAAATGTGTAAATAATTATAGCAATCTCATTTTAATAGAAAAAGCTATTCTGTGACATCACAACAACACATCTAGGAATAGAGTAAGCTTTATCTGGGCTGGTGATAATGGTGAATCGCCAACAGTAGCTTTAACACATGAATTTCATAATTTATGAATGAGAATATACATATGTAACTGGTTAATTATTATTCTGAATGGTTAGAATATTAAATTCACTGTTAGGAAACGGCTGAACAAAGACTGGTTAATTTGAAGCCATGAACTCAAATCCAGTGTTCAAAATTCAAATAAAATCTTGTAAACATTCCAAGGAGGAGCTTTAGCAGTGAAGCAGAAATACATTTATACGTTTATTAAAAAAAAAAAAATTAATGCTTTTCGATGCATTTCCGCCACCGAGTCGGGAAGGCATGCATACCTCGGAGAAAAAAAAAAATCTTCATATAAAAGAAATCTTGATTATAGGAATATGCATACCGAATTTCACTCCTTTATATGCATAAATACACCTAGACCTTTTGGTCCCCCTCTAATTTTCACCCCCATAACTCCGACCTTAGTGGGCTAATCAAAACCAAACTAAATAGTGAAGGTGTACATGCCCATAGTAAGCCACATTCCGAATTTCAACCTTTTACCTCAAAAAATGTAGAAATGATGAAGGGTGATTCAAATCGTGTATAAAATAAAACCAATAAGTAACTCCATTTTTCCGCTACTTAATAAGCTTATAGAATATGAGCACTTGAGCAATCGTGCGTCGACAAAGCGATTTTACGTGCGCGTGCAGATGTCAATAATGCTTAAAAGATGAACAGAAAGTAACAATGTATTCCTTCTTGACAAATCGATTGTTATATGACATGCCATTATCTTTGAAATCTTTACACTCACTGTTTCAGCACATGAATTCGACTTGAAGGGGGTCCACGAAAAATTCTGAAAACTTGATACGGCCGAGCTAAGACTTTGATGATCATATATCTGAAAACAGAATTCGAAAAAGTTAATCCGTTTTCAAGTTATCGTGCAAAAGGCGGCCGGACGGCTGGATAAACGTACAGACCAAGGGAGCGTCCTTATAAGTAGCTTTTATGCTAAAGTTCCTAATAAAGTCCCCCCCCCCCCCCCAAATGGCTCCCAATTTCACAAAAAGTACAAGTTGGGAGAATTGGTGCATTATTAACATTGTTCGCGCAATAATTTTTGGTAATACATCCATATTCCTATTTTCTTTTATAGAAATGTTCTATGACACTTATACTTATTTTACCAGACAAAAACCATCCAATAAAAACCCAGTGGATTTGAGTTCATGGCTTTAAATTCAATTGTTTCCTAGCAATGAATTTAATATCCTAACCCTTCAAAAACAATTAACTAGTCACACTATTTTTGTTCATACAGTTTTTACAAATTGATTTCTTACGATTTTAAATGAATTTCATACATTTTTTAATAGATTTAATACGATTTTAAATGGATTTAATACGCTTTCAAATGAATTTAATACATTTTTAAATGAATTTAATACAATTTTAAATAAGTATAATGTGTGTAAATGAAGTTTAATAACTATATATTCTAGAAATATATTTTTTACAGTTTTTACAAATTGGTTTCATACAGTTTTACATGAATTTCATACATTTCTAAATAGCTTTAATACAATTTTAAATGAATTTAATAGCTTTCAAATAGATTTAATACATTTTTAAATGAATTTTATAAGATTTAAATAAATATAACGTGTGCTTTAGTTCAGTGTAAATGGAGTCTAATTACTAAATTGAGTATATAAAAAAAACATTTTTATTGAATCCTTGATTTAGTAAATTTTACAGCAAAATTTTATTTTTTATTATCTTAATTCAATTACAGAATACAAAACTGTAACAAACAAATAACACAAACGTAAAAAAAGTAACAGTTAACCACTGTGTAATTAAACTAAAATAAATACAGTAATAGTAGAAATATTTATTCTTCCGTATTTCTGTACTGAGACAGTATTTCACCGGTAAATTCATTTAAAATCGTATTAAATCAATTTTCAAATGTTTGAAATTCATGTAAAAATTGTATAAAATGAATTTGTAAAAACTTAGTAGTACTGTATTTTTTTTTTTGTTTAATTTCACAGTGGTTAACTGTTAACTCTTTTTACATTTGTGTTATTTATGCTACAATTTTGTTTTCTGTAACTGAATTACGATAAAAAAAAAAAAAGATTTAATGTAAATTTAATAAAACAAGGTTTCAATAAAAAATGGTCTTTTACTTAGTTGATTAATGAAATTCCATTTACACTGAATTAAAACACATTATATTTATTTAAAATCATATTAAATTCATTTAAAATCATATTAAATTCATTTAAAATTGTATTAAATTCATTTGAAAGCGTATTAAATGTATTTTAAAATGTATGAAATTCATTTAAAATTGTATGAAACCAATTTGTAAAAACTGTAAATTTGTGGCAGCCCGCCCCCATGGGCTTCAGCCTACTATTGCAAGTGCCTACCTCACAGGGACGGAATAGCAGGGTTTGTGACTTGGATCGGAATAAACACAGACAGCAGAGGTTGAGGTTAGGTACAAAAAATTATTCAAATTTAATTAATCAAAGAATATCAATTAACATAAATCATAAGACATAACAGAAAACACATGCAGGGGCAGTTTTAAAATGTGCAAAAATAACCTTAAATCAACATTTGTGCTTTAAGATAAGCATACATGGAGTTCGCATGTGCATACAAGTACAACATCATGTTTCAAACAGTCATGCGTTGACCAACTCCATGATGAACTACTCCGTGTCACCAGACTTTTTTTTAAAAAAATAGCTAAATGTATTTTTTGTCTTTCATTATCAAGCATCATATCAGGGACTCCATTCGTCCTCTTTGGCTGTACAACCTATCAACCAAACCTGTTGATGCTCTGTTTAAAAATTCAATACGTTGTCATCTGTCCCCGAGGAGGCACCCACGTTATTACAAATTTCCAACGTCAGGAGAACGTTGTGCGTCCCTTTTTATAGGGCAATAACAGGGAGGAACACAATAGGAGGTCTTTGGAGCTGATTTCGCGATCGAGCGGACCGCGTTCAACCGGGTCCGCACTGTATCTCAACTTATATCTCAGTTTTCTTTCTTGACATGAATCCGTCCTCAAATAACTTATGCACCCTGTATATATATTTTCAAAATTTTTTTCTTTACCAGATTATATGAACCTTTAACTATTTTTCCACATACTTTCCAAGTTTAGTTAAGCACTTGTCATAGCACTCGACATAGTTCCACATGATCAGTTCATAGAAGCTGCCGCCGGTGAACAAAGTCACCAGTTTTCACTTGTTCATCGTCGCTGAAATGCAGGCTGCCGATGGTCTCCTTTAGAGGTGGTAGCCACTGCACGCGAGGTCTGGACTATAAGGCAGGTGGTCAAGTTATTCTCAACTAATCAGATCTTTTGTTTGGGAACAACTTGACCACCCACCTTACAGTCCAGACATCACGCCTAGTGGCTACCATCTGTTCCGGGATGTAAAGGAGATCATCGGCAGCCTGCATCTCAGCGATGATGAATAAGTGAAAAATGCATGACTATCTTCACCGGCAGCAACTTCTATGAACAGATCATGTGGAAGTAGATTGACCGCTATGACAAGTGCTTAAATAAACTTGGAAACTATGTGAAAAATAGTTAAAAGGTACAGTCGGGTGCATAAAGGTTTTTACCTAGGTCAAACTTGTTCGGCTTCCTTACAATACTTCAATCCAATGAGATTACTTTTTCCAGGTGTCTAGTCGAACACGCTTACTATGGAACGATTCCATTAAGTTTTTGCTTAGCCTCAAAGGTAGGCAAGTTTTACGTCACGTGCTCAACAATGTTGACAAAAATATTATTTTGGCCGTTCTAATGAGAATTTTTGTTTTATTAATAAAAAACTAATCTATTTGGTTAATAATGTAACATAAATGGAGCACAGTATCGATATAATTATATGCGTGATCAAGAGATATGCTGATGCAGCGCTCATTATGGTGTGAAGCGGAAGTGATTTACAGGTGTAAGTGGAAGCTCGAAAGGTTACAAGTCTCATTTTTTGTGTGTATATAAAGTAATTAACGACAATTATGCCAAAACCATCCAAAAAATTTTTTAAATTTATTATATAACTAGATGGATCCCGTCAAAATTTGACAGAGAACAACCCATCTCATTATTAATCCCCATCTCTTTAACAATTCCATCCCTTACTAACAACCTCCAAATTAACCGTTTCTCGTTCTCTGTATTCCGTAAGCCTACCACATCGTCTAATCTAATCCACTGTTCTTCCTCACACCCCCCCGGCCACAAACACGCTTCCCTACACTTCTTTATTGACCGTGCCCTGAAGTTACCCCTCAGCCCCCCTTCCCGCACCTCCGAACTCCGTATCATCCACACCCTCGCCCGTATGAACGGCTTCTCGTCCTCTACTTTCTCCCGTACCCTCCAAAGACGTAGACGTGTCTTCCTTAACCCGATTCCCCCCCCCCCCCTCCTGATATAAGCCAACGTAAGAAGTGGGTTTCTCTATTATACCTCGGCCCCCATTTCTCCCGCCTCTCCAATTTCCTCTCTTCCCTTGGCCTCCAAGTTTCTTTTCGTCGCCCTACCCCTTTTCTTCGTACCTTGCACCCATCTACCCTACCTGCATCTGACGATTTCGCCCGATCCGGAGTTTATCGCCTGAACTGCGCCTTCTGCGATAAATTTTACATAGGCTTATCGACCCGTAATTTCAAAATACGTTTCAAGGAACACGTCAACTCCTACGAAAAACAAGATCGTAATTCCCACTATGCCAACCATCTTACCGATATACTTTGAAAACCCAAGATGAAGTAATGTCCATCTTACACAAATGCAACGAACCGTTCAAGACTGCGACCCTTGAGTCAATAGAGATATTTAAAGCCAAGAGATCTACTCCTGGCCTCCTCCTCAATTGCCAAACTGATTTTGATGTCTATGCCATACTTAACTCTGTCTCCGACCTTGTATAATTTATTTTCAGATATTTTTATATAATTTTACTTTCATTCTCTTTTGTAAATCTTCTTGTATTCTGACAAAAAGATATGCTCTCTTTTCGGTCCGCGATTTGTTTGCTTTCCTCTTTTATCATTTTGTTTTGTTTCCTATAATAATTTTTGTTATTGGTTTCATTAGTATTTTCTGTTCTTGGTTTCATATAGTAATTTCTGTTATTGGTTTTCCTATTTTCTTGATTGGTTCACTTTCTATTTCCATCCTCCAATCTCTTTGCATACTATGTACCTTGTTTCTGTATATAAGGCCTGCGAGCCTCTTGTTGTGTTATCTATCTATATATATAAAGAAGGATGTTTGTCTGTGGGTGGGTCTGTGGGTCTGTGGGTGGGTCTGTGTGTACGTTTTTTATACAAATCTACAGTTTTATTCCGATCTTGATGAAATTTCGCATACATGACCTTCAAAGCATGAGGAAGGTCACTGTCTACTTCAGATTTCGAAAAAATAATAATTATTGATATAAAATCGATATTCATGGTTATGGCAGGGCATATTAATGAGAAATATCGCATGACCAACAATGCAAGACAAAGTTTTTGCAACAATGGTATCAACACGCAATTCACAAACACTCTGCACGGACCAACAATATATATCTCATGACCAACAATGCAAATAAAAGTTTGTGCAACAATAGGTATCAACAATGGTTTCAACACGCAATTCACCAATAACAATGAGCTCAAAATGATGATGCAATGATAAAGCAATCCTTTCCAAGAATTATAACAATGAACATAAAATGATGATGCAATATGGATAAGTTTCAATTTGTAACAATGCATAGAATTCCTGTTATTCAGGTTTTTCTTAGAAAAGAGAGTTCTTAGTACTTAACAATTTCTTGAAAATCTTTAAAAATGATCAGTAGCTGGAGATAATGAAGAGTTAGCAGACTATTGAGAAAGAGTGGAAAGACGACAGAGAAAGCAAACCTTTAGCTCCGTGCTGTATTGAGCAAATGGGAAGCAAGTAAATAGAAGAATTGGCGACCGCTAGACTACCCAAAGTGATGAAAGGCCAAATTTTGCTTCAACACAACGAGAGAAGAGTGGAAATTGCAACAACATCAAGTGTACATCTGAAGTAAGATTACCTGAGTAAGAAATTATTGGAGCGGTCCATCCATTGTGAGCCTTTAAAAAGATTTTTTTCGAATTTTCATTAAGAATTTTTACTGTATTAATTCTAAGCATTTTCATGTGTTTATTTTTAAGATATTGCAAAATTTAATTTAATTTTTTGAGATTGTTCTGTTTACATCCAAGTGTAATTATCCCGGGCAACGCCGGGTACCTTTGCTAGTGATTATTCTATTTGTTGACCATTTTTATTTAAAGAGATGGGAACGAAATTGGTAGTAACTTTACAGTATAACATAGGGACGACAGAGATTCCAACTAGTTTCGCCTTTTATTCCCGGCTTTATCAAGAACTAGAAGAGGTACCCGGCGTTGCCCGGGATAGTTACACTTGGATGTAAACAGAACAATCTCAAAAAATTAAATTAAATTTTGCAATATCTTAAAAATAAACTCATGAAAATGCTTAGAGTTAATACAGTAAAAATTCTTAATGAAAATTCGAAAAAAATCTTTTTAAAGGCTCAAAATGGATGGACTGCTCCAATAATTTCTTAATCAGATAATCTTACTTCAGATCTACACTTGATGTTGTTGCAATTTCCACTCTTCTCTCGCTGTGTTGAAGCAAAATTTGGCCTTTCATCACTTTGGGTAGTCTAGCGGTCGCCAATTCTTCTATTTACTTGCTTCCCATTTGCTCAATACAGCACGGAGCTAAAGGTTTGCTTTCTCTGTTGTCTTTCCACTCTTTCTCAATAGTCTGCTAACTCTTCATTATCTCCAGCTACTGATCATTTTTAAAGATTTTCAAGAAATTGTTAAGTACTAAGAACTCTCTTTTCAAAGAAAAACCTGAATAACAGGAATTCTATGCATTGTTACAAATTGAAACTTATCCATATTGCATCATCATTTTATGTTCATGGTTATAATTCTTGGAAAGATTGCTTTAACATTACATCATCATTCTGTGCTCATTGTTATTGGTGAATTGCGCGTTGATACCATTGTTGATGCGAACACAATGGGCCTATTGTTGCACAAACTTTGCCTTGCATTGTTGGTCATGAGATATATATTGTTGGTTCATGCAGTGTGTTTGTGAATTGCGTGTTGATACCATTGTTGCAAAAACTTTATCTTGCATTGTTGGTCATGCGATATTTCTCATTAATATGCCCTGCTATAACCATGAATATCGATTTTTTATCAATAATTATTATTTTTTCGAAATCTGATGTAGACAGTGACCTTCCTCATGCTTTGAAGGTTATGTATGCGAAATTTCATCAAGATCGGAATAAAACTGTAGATTTGTATAAAAAACGTACAGGCCCACCCACAGACAGGCCCACAAACATCCTTCTTTATATATATAGAAGATTAGGCCCGCCGCAAATAAAAAATTAGGAGCGACCTGGTCGCTCGTTGCCGCCTGCAGTGGGGGGGTTCGTCAAGGTCACACTGCTGACGTCAGTTGTCGCTTCTCGCCAGCTCTTTCCCGCTGCAAATATAAGTCCCGAGTGACGCCGACTCACCTGTCTTCTCTCCTATGGTATATACATAATGATAACTATTTAAATAAATAAATGCAATGGTGAAAAATTCATGCCTTTGGTCCTGTGAACTGATGTTAGTAATGGTTTAATTATTTTCAACTAATGTTTTTATTTATATCTCAATTTTTAATTCATAATTAATAACTAATTCAGAAAAAAAAAAACAGGTGCAGACTATACAGAAATTTTTTTGCTTAGAAAATATAAGCTAACATCCAAAATAGGTCCATTAACAATCCAACCTTCATTGTTTCCAACAAAGGATAAAACACTGATTGTTAAAATACAAGATGGAAACAATGAAAGTTACATTGTTAATAGACCTATCTTGGTCAGGTGACTTTTCAGTGCCGGAGCCTGTCTTTCTCGTTAGCCTCGATGATCAAGGCCAGATTTTCTTTCTGCAAATCTTCAGTTTATTTAATTCAAAACAATGATTGAATATTGTCTCATTACAACAATCCCTGGCTTCTGATGGATTGTCGTAACTTTCTTTGTTGGCTTCGCATGCGCAGAAGTGCCAAGTTTGCTCTTACAAAACATGCTTTGCGTTTTAATATATAGGATTACATATTTTAATAGTAGAGAATATTAAATGATTTGAACAAAAGAGGATTTTTGTAAAAGTAACGGTGATATGAATTAGTGTATATTTTATTTAAAATTAAAATATAGAATAAAGCATGACATGACAATTAACATGAAAAGTTTTTTTAAACCCTCAAATAAACAGATCAAATTGCACACTTGGATGAAAAAATTTTAATCGGTTTATGGCGTTATTTACATACACTGTTTAAAACTTAATCGAAATCAAAAACGCGATAATGAACAAAAAAAAATAAGTCTATCCATATCGGATTCAAACTCCAGTATTCGAGGCAGTAGGCAGAGACTTTAACGATATTGCTGTCAGCCGCTATCGCTTATTACTGTCAGGAGGGAGCACGCGACGAGCACCTGTTACCCTATTTTCATTCAGAAGGGACAGGTCCATTCTAATCCGCCTTGACTCTCAGTACAAGTACCTGATTTTGCAACCGATCAACATCCAGAAAGCTCAGCCCCTACGGAGCAGGTAAAAACCTTTTTGCACCCGACTGTACATAGAATCCGGTAAATAAAAAAATTTGAAAATATATATAGTAGTTTTGCTTTTATTACAAAACGAACCTTACTTTCCGAATAACCCTCGGATATTGGTATGTGGTCGTCCAGTAAGCTTATTATTGGTGACTTGTCCAGTTGTCTTATATGTTCTGTAAATGTCGGAAACAGTACTTTGTGGACATTGAATAATAACCCTGGTAACTTCGGTGTGTTACTATCTTCCAAACAAGAGAGTATCCTCAATTTGAAATCAACTGAAAATTCCTTTCTTGGTCCAGTCTTTAACACATTTGCACAGATTTCGTAACAGCAAAGATTGATTCCATCATGAACTGATTTACTGAACTGTGTTGATGAATTTCATGGAAACATTCAATGTTGCAGGAGGCAATCTGAAAAATATTTCCATGCACAGCAGTGATCACAAAATTATTTCCCCACATGTTCTTTGTTTCTTATTTCTGTTTAATGAAGGAGATGGATTTTAAGTACTCACGAATAGTGGAAAATTCTTCAGGACTACAGCATTTTCGTGTTAATAACCTGTATGGTATACGCTTTTTAACATCCCAAAGAGGGAAGGGGGGGGGGGGGCAGGGACTTAGATGGGTGTGGATTTTTTTAGTATTTTTTTTCTTTTTTTACATTGATGGTAGATTTTGAAGTTTCCTGACCTCTCTAACGACCATGATAGAATATACTAAGCAAACTTGACACAAGAAGAAGTCCAAGAGACTAGTAATCCAGAGCTTTACAGAGATGATTATTCATTTAATTAAAAAGTTGAACTGTACAATGTATATACCGTAAAATTAAAGTATTGTGATGTATATTATACGCCAATTTCATTTAAAGTTCATCAGGACAGAATGCAACTTCGTCAGATCGAAGCAGTTTTGAAGTAGCCATCTTTTTGAGAAGTAACTTTCATACTAGGTGTGCAACTAAGTTTCCGGGTTTCACACATGGACGGCACTAACCACACAAATAATCGACATGCATGCCAGAACTTGTGTTGCTTCATAGCGTGGACATCTGTTAACCAATAACCAGTCGTAATACCAACACATATCTTAACGCAAAATATTTTTCCAACAACGAAGATGTCGGCTTTTGTGCCGAACAAACAGCATTTGCGGGAAGCTTTGTTTTCTGCTTTAACCTGAAAAAGAATGTAGCTGAAGCACGTCGTTTGCTTGAGGAGGCCTACGGCAAACATGTACCATCGAAAACTACCTGTAAAGATTGGTTTTAACACTTTAGAAGTGGCAATTTTGACACTGTAGACAAGTAGTGCTCCGGAAGAGCAAAAACAATTGAGGACATCGATCTGCAAGCGTTATTGGATGAAACCGGGCAAAACTATCAATGGGCATCGCTACCGACAACAACTGATTAATCTGAACCATGCCTTGCTTGAAAAATGGCCAGAATAGGGCACAAGACACAAACGAGTGATCTTGCAGCAAAACAATGCTCTGCACCATCGTGCTTGCATCGTCCAGGAGACCATCAAAACGCTGAAATGGGATCTGCTACCGCACCTGCTGTATTCGCCAGATCTGGCCCCCTTCCGGTTATCATTTGTTTCGGTCGATGGCACATGGCTTGGCTGGTCTACACTTGCCCACTTTCGAAGACGTGCAAAATTGGTTGGATGAATGGTTTCTGTCCAAGGATGCTTTGTTTTATTGTCGCGGTATTCATGTATTGCCAGAGAGATGGCAAAAATGTGTAGCTGGCAAGGGACGATAGTTTGAATAAACCATCTGTTCTATTTCTCTTGACATTTTCCCTTTTTCATTGATCCAAAAAAACCCGGAAACTTAGTTGCACACCTAGTGTTAATTTTTGTCGACGATATATTCAAATTAAAAGAGAACTAATGTACTGTATAATGAACTGTACATTGTATATATTTTTTTGTATAAATAGTAATTTTATTTTTTCATTTTGTTGCAGCCAGATCCATCCACAAAATTCCGAACCCCCCCCCCATTTTGCACTTTTAAAAAATAACAAGATTAAGCAGCATACAGAGATTCTTTAAATAGCCGACATACGAAAAGAAAATGCCATTACTTCAGTATATTCTTGCGAGTTTAGTTCATGGGGAATACAAGGGTACTGGGCTTATAATTTTATTTTTTTTTAACATAACTAAATTTTCACAGGTAATTCAGGGTTACTGGTTTTTCTTGTTCACGGGTTATTGACGTGAAAATACGGTATAGCTTTATCCATGTAATTTTTTTGACAAATATTATTTATTGCTATGTTTGTGAAATTGTGACATTTCATGTCAGTGAGTGTCACATGGGTCCAGCGGAGAATGTGTAGGGGTTTGCCTGATTTTAGTTATAAAACTATGGGTAGTTTTTATATATACTTTTGTGGGAATTTTTCTCTCTTTATTTCTCTTGTCTAATGTTTAATTGTGTGTTAATATTTATTTTATTATTCAGAAATAATATATTTTAAGATGTTTGATTTCGTTTATTCTAAAATGGAGTAGGTAGGTTATTTCTTGTCCTAAAATTAATAGTTTTGTGTCTACATTGTTTGCCTGTAAATATGCAGTCCAGTCATACTCCCGAATTGCTTGTCTAAAGATGGACCAATCAACCCCGTTAAAATTAAATCTATATCCCTCGTGAGGCGATTGTTTATTACGGGGGCCTGGGTTGATGTAATTTACTAAATCGGGCGGTTTTAGTTTCATAATGATGGTTTGATGATCACATTTTGGCATAGTCGTTAGTTCTATACTGACAGGCAACCAGTGGACGGGAACAAAAAATTGGTCAATGATCGTAGTTGTTTTATTGGTTAAGCGTGTTGGTTCATATACAGTCGGAGAAAGTTGTAATAGGGAACAAGCTTCTAATATGTCATTGCGCTCAGAAAGATTCTTTGCGAAGTTAATATTAAAGTCTCCAATGACGATATGATGTACATTCAGGTTTAGAGAATGAATAAGATCTGTAACTTGATGTACTGGAATATATTGGGGTCGGTAGATTGTCAACATTCTAAACCTGATACTAACAAATTTGCATTCAATCAGGAGGTAATCCAAACCATATTTTGAATCTCCCGAAATAACGTAAGCTTGGATATTTTCTTTAATTAAAACAGCAACGCCCACCTCTTGATGGTCTGTCCATTCTCAGGATGGTAAAGTATCTGGAATCGTAATCTGAATTCAGCCATGTCTCAACAAGCGCACAAATATTGGATATCGAACTTATGAAGCCATATAATTCAGGTCGTTTGTTTGAAAGTGAACGAACGTTGGCATAGCCCAAACAAATATGTTCAGTTTGTGAGTTTTTGCCACGACACTTCAATCTTTTGTCTTTAGGAGAGTTGGGGAGGCCTCGCATATGACTGATTTCGGTACGCATCTTCTATCAAAGTAGGGCTTTTGCCCCGGAATGGTCTAACTGATAGACCTTTGGGCCATTTATGGTGTTCCCAAGGCAGCTGATCGATTTGCTGGCTAAGCCACAGAAAGACGTAACGTGACGGAACTCCCTCCTTCGTGATCCATCGTCCGCATTCCAATACTCTGAGACCTAGTTTAGTTATGTTCTCTGCCAGTGTGGTGGGGTTAACTGATTTATCTATATTCCCAATACATAGTCTGACCATGGATGCCAGAGTAATCAGCAGATCCCAGTTATCAAGGTTACTAATATCCTGTTTATCCTTTGGCTCTAAACTCTCTACTTTGTCAGTACTGATTTTATGAGGTAAGCTTGGTAATTCCTTTGTTTGCAAAGTATACATGTCCTTATTAGATGCACTTATATTTTGAGTAGAAGGTCCTCCAGTAGTTAATTCATTTATACCACTATCACTAGGATTATTGCCAATATCATTTGATTGATTTACTTCAGGTTGAACATCCTGATAATTATTTTCCAATACTTGCAAATTATGTTTCTGTATTTTAGTAGTCAGCTCTGACTTTTGATCAGGTTCATTCTTATTTAAGCTACATTCAGTGCGGTTAGTTAATAAATTTTTCAAGGTAAGTTCAGTGGCGATGATAGTTTCTGTTATCTTGTTTGTCAAATCACGAATTAATTTAGCTACCGTTGCTTGTAATGAGTCCAAAACACCGTTGATAATTGCAGCACCAATGACATCTTGGTCGATGAAGTTCGAGTTGATTACTGCTTCTGATGTAGCGTAAGTTTCTTTAATTATTTTCTTGTAATCACAGGTTAGTCTCTCTCTTGGCTCAGCAGAAGCACTTAGCTGGTCTCGATCTTGCGAGCAATTCACTTGCAGAAAAGTTTGCGTATGTTGGCAACAGGTGGAGTTACTTGTCTTTGAAGTTTCCTTAGTCTCACTTCCTGTAGCCATCTGGTCAAGCAAATTTTGTAATGCTTCAAATTTTCTTGTAATTACCTCCTTGTAATCCGCTTTATGGTTTTTTTTGGGTCCCAGTCGTTCAAATGCCAGTTCTCTGATCTCTTCTAGGATTAATTTGTAAGCTGGACTTGAGGTCGAGTCATCAGGTGCGTGGAGCTGTTGTTGAGGGCGACTTTCTTGGGTGGCCATTATTTATTTATTTATTTATTTATTTATTTTTTATTATTTATTACTTTGTATTTTAATAAATATTGCATATTAACACAAAATAGGAACACTGTTTATAATAATAATTCGATGTAAAAAAAACAAACGAAAGCATCTCTTTCACTTTTCGCGAATGTACAAAATCTTTTGTTTAGGTTTTGAAGTTACCCGATAATCCTCTAGTATTATCACTGCAAAGTGGTTATTGCCTGAGGGTAACTAAACGAAAGGTGGAGATGAAAAAGAGTATAGTATTTGTCAGCCCCGGCTTACGGACAAATATTTCGGTTCACGAACAGGCGATGTCATTAATTTCTTATTCTAGGCATGCACAGATAGATGGTGCCAGTTCATAATACTACGGTACTTGTATTCACTTTGTAATTTGTATTCATGTGAATATCACTCGCAATTTAGGATTTATATCTTCAATGTATTATACTCTACCCATATTAAGTTAATGGTGAAAAATCTCAGTTTTTGATTGCTGGAACAGATTAACATTGATTTGAATGGGGAAAGTTGCCTAGGTTTCACGAGCATTTCCTGGAATGGATTAGGGTAAATTAGTAAACTGAGGTTCCAGTGTACATGGGTGCCCTCCTCTCTTACCAACTGATTTGTTACCCTTATAAAACTAGTCACAGTTCATATTACCAGTAAACAACACTGTTAATTAAATGTACTTATTCAATTCTAAGTAACTACCCTAATTTTTCGAATATAATGCGCTATTGATTATAACGCGCACCCTTTAAACCGAAATGAAAAGTAAAAAACATGGTTATAACATGCAAACAGGTATAACATGTACGATGTCATACATACTCGAAAATAAAAAAAAATTATGGTAGTTATTATTATAATTAATACAGTCATCCCAGTCAGTTTTTAATTGAAAAATATAGGAAATATAGGAATTTTAATGTACATTTATAGGAATGATATCTGCCAAATATAGGAAATGTAAAAATATAGGAACTGGAGGCCAGACCATTACAAATAGTTTTCATCTAGAAGATTTATTAAAATTGACATTTACAATTTAAATGAACTAAAATGTTTGAATGCCGCATTCTTTATGTCAAATGTTGCTTTTACAAACAATGATTTCATGAGAATCTTAAAATTTGAAAAAACTCAATTGTTAAAACTTAATTCTTAATATAAAATACAGCCATTAACAGTTTGTTTCAATAAGCAATGATATGAATATTTTTATTTCTTTTTAATTTTTTTTGCAGGAGTTTCTGATGTTGAAAAAAAACTGTTAATTATAGTCTGCTTTCTTTTTTCCACCACTTTTTGTTTGCTTCTATTAATTTCCATTTCTTTATGTGCAACATCTAATTTATTTTTTGCTGCCTCTATCATAGCTTGAGCTAAAGAAATAGCTTTAAAATCCTTTTTCCCCAAAGCCTGTTTAAGTTTTGCATTCCCATCCCTGAGCAAATCATTTCCAACTTCTATTTCTGCAACTTGTCTTATTTCTTTCTCAGCATATAATTTTGATTTTTCAACTAAATCTTCTTTCGTTCTAGACAATTCTTTCACTTTCTCCTGTCTTGCCATTTCTTCTGCTTTTTTCTGTTCTTCTACTTTTTTCTTTTCTTCTGCTTCATTTTTTTCTTGTTCTAAACGCTGCATGTAATGACTATGAGCAGAGCAGGCCATTTGTAAGATTTCTCTTGTAATCGGAACCATGTGAGGCCTATTATTGTAATCTTTAAGTCCATCTTGAATGGAAAGGATACCATTTATTGAAGTTTCAGATAATTTTATTCTGTCAGAACTAATAATCATGTTGCTATCAGAAAATCCTCTTTCAACTGCAGCATTACCGTCTGACAAAACCAAGACAACTTTAACAAGCTTCATAATTGAAGGATATTTCAATTGATCTGAAGAAGTCTTCATGCAGAAAAAATGCCTCCAATAATGATCAATTCTTGTTTTTGTATTCAGACACTCTTCTGCAAGTGTCTCATTTTGATATAATCTCCATTCATCGCTTAAATGATCAATGTCAATTTCTATAGGTAATGCCTTAGCTAAATTTTTCATAGCATTTAAAGTCCATGCTTCCTGGCGTACTTGAGGTTGAAGGGCTTTGCAATTTTTGAGAATTTCATTATCCAAAGGCAACTTTTCTAACCTAAACTGTGTTACAACTTTATAGAAACCATAGATACCTTTTACGATAATTTTACATTTTTCCTGAGGTAGTGCGATTAACGCAGAATGACTATCTCCCATTTCAAGATTTTTTTTTTTTTAAATGAATGCTCTCATTTTCAAGGTTGAGACATTTAAGTTGTGAATTTTCTTGCACTCTTTCAAAATATTACTTCTGATATACTTCCCTAAAATTTTCTTTGTAATAAGAATAAGTTCATCATAGAGTAAATGAATAAGTGGTTCCTGCTTTTGAAAAAATGTTAAGAATGAACTGAATGATTCAGCAAATGATTTTAAGAAACACAATTCTGCAAAAGTCTGCTTCATAACTAACTTGTTCCTGATTCTTATATAGCGAGCATTTGACGAAACAGAGGGCTGACTTTTTGGAAGTTCGTTAATGAAATACACTTGTAGTCCTTCCCATTGTTCCAGGATTCTCTCAATGGCAGGCAATAATATTAGCCATCTACATTCAACATGTTTAAGAAATTTGCCGTTTTAAATTTAGTTTTTGCTGATTGCTAAAATAATCTTCTTGCCTAGCTGCAGACATTTTAAATCAAGAATGAATATCGATTATTAATTCCGGGATGTTGCAGAAATTGGGCAATTCCAATTCTTTGGAAAACACATTATGCATAACATGGAGACAACAGGTTCCTACATTTACAAGTCCAACATCATTTGGTCTTTTTGTCTTTAATATTTCGTCATTGATGATTCTCCAAATGGTTTTATTGACATTAGGTCCATCACTGCCCAACATCACAAGTTTATTTAAGGACAATCCATTTTCATCAATAGCAAATATAATCTTCTGGGCTATCTGTATTCCAATAGCATGTCCCATAAGATATGTTCATAAAAGACGAACAGTTACTGCATCTGCAACTGGTGACCAGTATCGAACTTTTATATCCAGTTGCTTAACAAGTTGTTTGTTTGTAGTTTCATCATATTCTAAGGTGTAAGACTATGATGATCTAAGTTGACTTAGAAGGCATTTATGAAAGTAAGGCCCAATTGCATCAGATATAAGATAGGATATTTTAGACGAATTCATCGAAAAGTTTCCAGGAACTGCACCAGGAAACATAGACTCAAAGAGTTCTTTTATATTATCACAGGATGAATAAGAATATCTAGACTGAACAACTTTCATTGCCCACAAAATTTCTGCCCTAGTACCAATATCATTTTGTGAAGAACAAAATAAAATTGGTTCTATTTGATTTTCAGAATCACTGATTAATGAATTTGCAGATGAAAGAGTATTGCTTTCATTTCTGCAACCAATACCAATTGTCAGCTGTTTTCCATTTACGATGTCTCTTGCATTTTTTATGTGGGCATTTGATAGGGGAAAATGTGAATGTAAAAGGAGGAAGAGAGTGCAATACATAAGATAATTTGATCAAGGAAGTGAATGTAGATCTATATTTACTTCCTTGATTTGATAGATTAATTTCCCTTCCAAAAATTAAATCAAAAAATTTTGGCCTTTTTATAATATTTTAGATGTCTTAAACATAAACACAAAAGAATCTTTAAAAAATAGGAAATATAGGAATATTTGTCGATATATAGGAATTTATAGGAACCTTAAAAAAAATATAGGAAATATAGGAAGACTGGGATGCTTGTTAATAATAACAGCTACCGTACTTCTTTTATACTATCACTTCAGTAGAGGAAGTAGAACCACTCCGGAAATACAATTGAAATCACGTGATCCAATAAAAACGCTTGTTATTCAAAGCAATAAAAATGCTTCGTGGTGCACCTTTAAAAATATGAATCCAAGTATAATATGCACTCGAGTACAACGCACAGGGCTTATTGTAAGTGTTCTTGACTGCAAAATGGTGCGAGTTATATTCGAAAAATTAGGATAATTAAAAATTATCTGTATTGGAAAATTTTACAAATTAATAAAGCAAAATTTTCTTGAGAAAAAAAAGTAGATTGCCTCTTCTGTGCCATACTAAGACGACTTTACAAAAATAACTACGGTAACTCGTGAAGTCTTGTATTCTTAAGATAATCAGAGAACATAATGATCTCGGGAAAACATCTTGATATTCGGAGATTAAATCAATCCTATTAACCGTCTTACGCCACACCATTTTTTGAAGGAAAAAATGATTTCTGTGCTAACTCGGGAAACTTTTTTTTGTAAATTAATAAATGATCCTTTAGGACTGAAAATTTTTGTAATAAATCGGAGATGTTTGTTGGTTTATAGCATTGATTTCATTTTCATATTATATATTTCAATTTTTTTGAAAAATTAATAGAAATCGTTAGATAATGTCACAGAATTATTTCAAAAAAATATATATATATTATATATTATATTTTTTTTCAGAATTTATACAAGGTGTTTCACGAAAAATGAAAATAGTCATATTTTAGGTGGTTTTATTCATGACGGACGGGTGAAATAATTTTTAAAATACGTTTGTAAATTATTTTTCTATGAATTTTCATTTGAATTTATGTCAAATTGTAATTTGAGCTCGCTAACGTAAACACGTCATTTGATAGCATCAAACAGCTATCGCGTGCGTTGCCCACGTGACTAGCTCCCCCTATTACGAGCAACGGCACGAAGTTCAAGTTTCCTTCGTTCTCTTAGCGAGGTTGATGACGTAATGCAATGGCACAGCCAAAAGTGACGTAGCGACAGGGGGAGGGGGGGAGGACGATTGCGAGGGCTCGAAATACTATAATATTTTCTAATTACATTTAAAAATAATTAAGACATCGAAAGCAGGAGTATTTTCTGCTGCTATTTGAATTGGTTTTTCCCGTTTTGGACTGCGGTATTGTGTAATGTAGGTATCAGTGCGCGCGAAATGTGAAAAATTCTCCTTTTATGCTCCTGTTGAGTAAGTCTAAATATCCATTATTTTTTTTATTACAATCTGATAAATATTTCTGCCTATTGCTAGAAAATAAATGTAGGGGTTGAATTGTACAAGCAGTTTGAGATATGTAACTGCATAAGATAATTATTTATAAAATCAGATATACATCGCTATTTTGACGGGTTGCAATGCTTTTCATTATGAGAGCAGCATGTTATAAATATTATTTTATTAAACTTTTAATGTTTGCATGTGCCTACTATTAAACAGATAATTTAAAGGAAGGTTTCTAGATTATACAGGGTGAATACAAAAGTCTGAACCCCCTCTTTTATTTTTTGAACCGAAGCAGGCATGTCAATTTTGATGAATCCAATGAATAGGAAGTTGTGGGTGGCCTATCCCATGGTGCACTTTTCATCATCCCAAATGTGCAAATTAGGACACATTCAAAATTTATCTCAAAAACCGTAAGGGATAGAGGAAAAAACCCAATTGCAAACTTATTCAGCATAAAAAAAACAAACAAAACAAAAAAAAAAATCATCCAAATCGGACCAACCAATCACCCACAATCACGTGGTGAACTGTTTGTAGCTTACAAAAGCATGCAAATCAAAAATTAACATAAATTACCATACTCACATTCACTTTCTTGCGGAAAAGCAAATAAAAGGCATGTTTCAGCACACAGAAGACAGAACAATTCCAGGATGGCAAGCTACACTGTTCCGGAAATGGTCAACACGATCTTCTGCTTCGGAGAGGCAAGGAGAAACCTACATGCTGCAGTTAGGTTGTATCGAGACAGATACCCTAATGAACACCATCCATCTCGTCAAACAATGCGTCGCATTATTCAAAGATTCGAGGCTACAGGGAATGTTAATGCAGAACGAGGACGACCAAGGGCACAAGGCGACGAGGATACAACAACACTAGTTCTGGCTGCAGTTGCTGCAAATCCCCACACAAGCAGCAGAGCAATTGCTGCAGATGTTGGGTGCCATCAGAGAACTGTTCTCAACATTCTACACGCACATCATTTTCATCCATACCATATTCATTGTCACCAGGAGTTACTGCCATTGGATGAAGTTGCTAGGGCAGCCTTCTGCAACTGGTTAATTACCTGCCTGTATGACAATCCAAACTTCATTCATGAGGTGTTGTGGACAGATGAAGCCCAGTTCACCAGGGATGGAGTTATCAACCAGCACAACCATATCATTGGGCAGACTAAAACCTACGATGTCTGCGAGAAGCAACTCGTCAAGTGAACTGGTGAATCAATGTGTGGTGTGGATTGTAAAATGACACTGTGTTTGGACCGTATTTTTACGATGGAACACTGACTGCAGAACGCTACCGGGCTGAAATTATCAACGTGATAGTCACAGACTTCATTGACAATTTGCCATTGGCCTCGTATCAGCGCACGTGGTTTCAGCATGATGGAGCTCCTCCACATTACAGATTGGTCGTTCGCGAGCGTCTAAGTGAGATGTTTGGACAACAATGGATTGGCCGAGAAGGATCAGTTCGTTGGCCACCCCGCTCCCCTGAATTTACACCACTTGAGTTTTTCTTGTGGGGATACCTGAAGGACAAGGTTTATGCTACGCAGCCCGCCTCACTGGAGGATCTCGTTCAACAAATCCAGGAAGTGTGCCGAGGAGTGACACCAGCCATGCTTGCCGATGTTTTGGAGTCAGTTAGGTTCCGTGACCAATTGTGTTATGGTGCCACGGTCGTCACATCGAGCATTTTCTTGATTAACTTATTTTTTTGACTGTTTGAAGTAACTTGTTTGTGTAGCGTGACTGTGTGTAAGCTACAAACAGTTCATCACGTGATTGTGGGCGATTGGTTGGTCCGATTTGGATTATTATTTTTGTTTTGTTCGTTTTTTTATGCTGAACAGTTTGCAATTGGGTTTTTTCTCTATCCCTTACGGTTTTTGAGATGAATTCTGAATGTGTCCTAATTTGCATATTTGGGATGATGAAAAGTGCACCATGGTATAGGCCACCCACAACTTCCTATTCATTGGATTCATCAAAATTGACATATCTGCTTCGGTTCAAAAAATAAAAGCGGGGTTCAGACTTTTGTATTCACCCTGTATAAAAAAAAAATTGGGGTATAAAAGTTTTAACGTTATTGAGTTTTAAATTTCGAGCTGTGTGCATTTCATGATAATTTTGATACAGAAGCCAAAAATGGCTTTTCCAGGTTCAAGAACGTTAAAAAGCCAATTTATATAATGAAATTTTTCACAAATGTAATGGCTTTTTTCATTATATGAGGGACCACAATATTTTAATTTTTGGGAAAGGGGGGGGGGGGGGGAAAAAACACTAAAATTGAATAAAATAAACTTACTAAAACTGCCATTCTGTGTTTCATGCCAAATAAATGGGAACTGATTGTCTGAACATTTCCTCTCACTTGACATAAACTGCACAGATATTTATCTTCTAATAGTTGATCAGATTGAAACTCGGTAATATAATTTAATCCTTAAAACGTAGGCGGTTAAAATATATGGGTGAATAAACTATTTTCATTAACATTAGAAAGACTTAAAAACACTTTACCTATTGCTGGTTCTGATGTACTTCTTAATTTTACAGCTAATCGACTTTTATCCTCGGCTGGTGCTAAAATTTTATTTTTAACAAATTTTAGAAGTCATAACTGATGATATACCTTAATAAGTTATCTACAAATTCTCACATACATACACATAACCGTCTAATTGCAGACATTTATGGTCCAGCACCTCCCAGGCACCATAAAAGTTAGTCACATAATTTTTTTCCATTTCCTCTCCCCAAATTTTCATTAACATTCGGGTCATTCCAATGATGTGAATAAAAGAACTAGATTGTGCGCGTGAAGCTGTCTCCCATTCAGCCCTGCGTACAGGAGTTTCCCTAACAAAAGTAGTCGACTGATC
The DNA here is from genome assembly GCA_023313115.1 of Rhysida immarginata. Classification (NCBI taxonomy): domain Eukaryota; kingdom Metazoa; phylum Arthropoda; class Chilopoda; order Scolopendromorpha; family Scolopendridae; genus Rhysida; species Rhysida immarginata. The sequence continues at coordinate 316,005 of JAHWFO010074188.1, forward strand.
AGAATTGTGGGTGAAAAAAACCCTTTGAATACATATGGGATAGTGATACGTACCCGATTTGAAGATAATATTAGCAGCAAATGAAATTATTTTGTCATACAATAACAAGATACTGGCTTGTGCTAATGCTTATCTTTCATTTAATGGCATGAAAATCAATTATTTATATAATAGTTTATTTTTTTCGATTACTGCAAATTCAGTTATCTTTATTTGCGGCTTCAGAATTAACTGAACAAATAAATTTAGAACCTAAGTTTTATAGGTAAATTTTTTGTGATAATGTGAAAATACATTGTGGAGAAAATAATTCATGCTTAGTATATGTTGTACGGTAGAGTCCCAATTATCCAACACAAACGGGCGGGTCGCGTATCGAATAACTGAAAATGTCAGATAAAACTGAAATTAAAGATATTGAACTATATAATATTTGTGAGGATATATTATGTATTGTTTAGGATTTAGAATTTATTTATGTATAAAATCTTTTTTTAAAAAAGTATATGCTTGGCTTTAAAGAGCAAAATCACATTTGATAGATAATCATGTTTCAAAGGATTTACATTCTACTAAATTAGCAAAACAATTAATTACCATGTTTTTAAATTTTAGATTTAAAACTTATTCAAAACTTTATCAAATGATGCGAAACAAAACCAAGTACCAATGAGAAACAATACACAAAAATTATAACATTCGGCTGTATGTAAATTACTTCAATTTATTTTGTTTAAATAAATAATATTAATTTAGATTCATTATATTAGATTATCGTATAATTATATAATGAAATTTACTCGGAACAGGCTCATAGAAATTCGACTCCAAACCAATGGACGTCCTTTTATTATTGGTTTATACAGATCATGCCAAAAATTTAAAAAATATGAGGGTTGTACCAAAAGTAAGGTTCCCAATGAGCTACAGCCGCGAGGGAAGGTGCTAGGCTAAATCCGACAACAGTGCCGTGCGCAGTGGTTCCCGCACTCTCGAGCCCCACTCTCGAGCGATTCCTACGGCGCTCACTGTTCGCTTGGCAGCCGTCAGAGATGGAAGTGTTGATCGCCGCTCCCGCCAAGTGCGAGGTTCGAGCAGTAATCCGGTTTCTCCACGCAAGGAAGTTACCGCCCGTGGAGATTCATCGGCAACTGACTGAGGTTTATGGTGAAAAGTGCATGTCCGTTCAGCACGTCCGAAAATGGTGCAGGGCTTTTGCTGAGGGTCGCACGGAAGTTCACGATGAAGAACGGAGTGGAAGACCGCCGGTTTCGGATTCGATTGCCCAGAAGATCTACAGTGAGCTGCTGAAAGATCGGAGGGTCACTGTCCGTGAACTTGTTGAACGCATTCCTGAAGCTTCCCACGGCACAATTGAAAGAACGGATTGGCGGGAGACTTCTTCGACTTAGGAATACAAAAGCTGGAGCACCGTCTTCAAAAGTGTGTCGAAAAAAATGGAGACTATGTTGAAAAATAGACAACAGTGTAAGCTTTTCAACGATGTATAAATTAATAACAATAAACAATGTTTTCTACTTGTAAAAAATATGGGAACCTTACTTTTGGTACAACCCTCATATATAATTAAAAAATTTTTTATTTTTCTCTCTCTCTCTTTCTCTCTGTCTGTCTGTCTCTTATTTGTGGCAACAATGGACTAACTCAATTATAATTTGCTAATTATTTAGTGAATTAATGACAATACTAAAAGTCAAATAAGGAATGCCTGTTTGCTAAATTAAAATAAAAAAATTAAAACTTAAATAAAGGGGTCATAATTTTTCCAAAAATAATAGTATTTAATTTTTTCTTATTCTTAATAATTGAATACACCAAGTTATTGGAGTAATAATATAGTAGCAGGTGGATGGTGGGTAGATTCAAATAAAGAAGTAATTTATTTTTTAAACGGGTTGAACTATTTATTAAAATAAATATATTGCAATAAATGTCACTTTAACAACAGTAAATTAAAGATAGGCATTAGTACCAGCCAGTATTCTGTTATTAATATTTTATGTGGCTATTATCTGCCAACAAAGTGGAAAACATTATATCCTGAGTACTCACTGTACGCTGCTCCCTCCCATATTTCAGATCACTCGCCTACATTTGTCAGGGAAAACCCTTGTATGCTCAACCCTCACTCGCACGCAATCCAGTGTTATTTTATTCACATCACTGGGTCATTCCATATCTAATCATCCAGAAATGTTAGAAAATGACACCCTCACAGAAAACCCTGAAATCTTGTGTAATTGAAGTTAACCTAGATATATGAACATTTCCAAAATGTAAATGTTGCAGGTTAAGTCTTTTCAGTTATGATCTAAAGTTATATGGATTCACAAACTTAGACGAGCTCCTTTATAATTTAATAATGCAATAGTTCCTACAATTTTTATGGTAGAACCTTGAATGTTGTTTAATTAAGGAGGAAGGTTTATATTTTTATGTTCATGCTCCTTATATTGAATATTTTTAATCTGTCTTAGAAACAAAAAATGTAAATGATTTCTTTTAAATGAACTCGTTATATGGGCATTAAATTTTTTTAAGGTATTGCCCCCTCATAGATTCCTTTGAAAGTTTTACAATATTATTTTAAATCTTTATGTCATACAAAGAGTTGTTTGGTAGAAATAATGGGAAGTGTGGAAAAAATGCTATTAAAAAAAATAATTAAATAATTAAATTGGTAATTTATGACTACCATGTCACCTGTTTCTGACTAAATTCCTGAAATTCCCCTTGCTTATGCTGAATATTTCACTAATGGATATGCTGCACAGTATAAAAATTGTAAGAATTTCAGAAATATCTGCTACCATGAACACGATTTCAATGTAAAGTGCGGCTGATCTTTTTTCTGCAAACAGCCATGGCAAATCACCCTGTGTGGCATTGGTGGCACTGTTAAAAGATTTGTCACAAAAGCAAGTTTGCAAAGACTATATAAAGATCAAATACTTACAGCATTGCAGGTATTTGAATTCTGCCAGGAGAACATACTAAGCATTTCCGTCCTTTTTGTTTCAAAAGATGAAATGGTACAACTTAGAAATTTTTTTTTCCCACACTTTGAAAGGCAAAAACTGTTCCTGGAACACGATTTATGCATCAAATTATACCACTATTACCAATCAAGATTGGAGCAAACCTTGATATGATTTTAGTATCATGCATTATTTCTCTGCACTTATGCCACTAACGCCAGAATGCTCTGTGCGGCCCAACTGCTATATTGCATGTGCAGATGACTCTTCTTGGTACTTGGAGATTGTTGAGAAAGTGAATGGTGAAGGAGATGTTACAGTAAGGTTCATGCATCCTCATGGACCATCCCCGTCCTTCTATTGGCCAGATTCATTCATTGATTCATTCTCTCATATTCGAAGTGAAGTTGATATCACTGCAGCAACAGGGCGTAATTATTCTCTAAGCAAAGAGTCTTCAAGATTAGTGAAAGAAAAGTGGTCCCCGTACAAAAAAATATTAAATGTGAAACATTAAAGCATCTGTCACATGTATAGTTCCACATGAACTTGAATGCAGATTGCAGCATCAGTATTTTGTGTAATGTTGACATAGTACTGATTTTTGAGAAAGTGTTCAAAATACTATAAACAAAACTCTAGGTATCATTGCATTGAGTTAATTCAGTTGTGACACAGAAGTTACCATTGTAACAAAGTTAGTGTTCATATCTTATGTAATGTACGAATACAGTTTATAGTTTGTAGTTTTGTTTTATATTACATTTGTTGCATTTGTATATTTTTATGCTCATTTATGTTGTTAATGTTTCTTGGGTAGTTAACAGCATTTCTATTAAGGATAATGTAGGAATGTTAATGACTAAATAGAAATATGCTCAAAATTCATGACGAACTTTTTTTGCGAGTACCATTCCAGGGTTCGCGCTTACTCGCAATTTATGCGTCAAATGAGCATTTTTGCTAAAAACTGACTCGTGACTTTTTGACCAGCGAGTCAAAATTGACTTGTTAAATTTTGGATATCATCGGCCCATATCTTTCTCACCATATTTTAACCTTACTTCATTTTGTCACATGCGGTCTTGTTTAAATTTCTAATTAACTAAAGCAGTCAGTAGCTATAAAGATTTTGGATGCACGCAGAAATATGGAAGTTAAAATAAAAATCTAAATTTTGACTCACATCTTCTGAAATTTGACTCGCATTTTTCAGGCTAGGGAGTCAAATTGACTCGTAGATATTTTGCCCTAGCGCGAACCCTGCCATTCATTTCTCAAAACCGATATTTTCTTGTAATGAAACTTTACTACTTGTAGATCACTTTCTAATTTTTTCAATGATTTTCAGAAGGGGGGAGGGGGAAGTGTCCAATTTTTTTTTAATTTAACAAAAAAATAAATAAAATTGATATATAAAATTTTATATGGCCAATTCTTTCATGTTTTCATAAACTACATGTCAGAAAGAAAATTAAGGGAAAATATTATCAGCCTACATTTAAAAACTGCAGCCAATTTTCAAATTTTCACAATTTCCTTTGAAGTAACAAATGTATCAAACTTTCTGCAATTACTATCAACAGAATGTATATAGAGCAATAAAAATGGGTAACATGCATGGAATTTGTTTAAAGAAAAAAAAAAAAAGTTTTTTATAGATTTGGACATACTGAACACGAAAATCGTGGTTAAAAAAACTAAACTTTTAAAAATATATTAGATTCGATTTTAAAAACTCGAAACCACGCCCCGTTCGTAAACAATTTCTGATTGGTTTTCCTCGATTTGACGTCACGATCCATCTGCTATCCTACACTTCACGCTGTTGTACACTGAATAAGATTCATGTTTCACATCGTCGCTTTCCTTTCATAGTTTCTTTTTTTCTTATTTGACAAAAAATTACCATGACCGACTCAGGATATCAAAAAGGACAATCCGATAATTTGACGAAGATCGATGTAAGCATTGCAAATTTTTTTTTAGAAGTGACAAACGTTATCTTTTGGCCAAAAGTTTGAGAGACTAAAGCCATTTCCTTGGCTTACATTCTTATTCTTTACTAAGAGCTTACAAAATATATTTTAATATCCCTGTAAACCTAAAAGTTCTAGAAGAAAATATTCATATTTTGAAGGAAAGATTCATAATTTTCTTATTTAGTGGGGTTGAGATTGACCATGTTCCTTTCTATTACTGATACACTGGTTTCGAGTTTAATGATTAAACGAAACGTAAACTTTCACACATGAAATATGACAGGTATTTACCACACGAATTTTGTATGCATAATACGTAAAAGTGCATTACGAACAATTTTTTTCATATACAGGGTGTACGAGGTTCGATGGTCATAGAGTACCTAGCGTGATCAAATTGTAAGAGTCTAAACGTCACGCGAATTTTACTTAAAACCTAGCGGAAACGTCATTTAATCTGAACAAGTGGCGCAGTTTATTGTGATAGGTGAAGTAGACTGAATGAGTAATGTAGGCTGAACTGCAAATGGATTGTTATGGATTTTTGTTGGCGATTGTTATGGATTTTTACTCATTATAAATCACGAGGAAAAATCATAACATTACTGTCATTTCGGTTCAGCTTTAAAAGTTTCTCCACTCTTTAGATTTAATGTACCACTCGTGCGGAAAGTTCATAAATGACTTAACAACGTAATTTATATTTTGAGTTTTTGACATTTTCGATCAGGAACTTTTTGCTTCTATTGATGCATGGAATCACACTATGTACATATTGTCCTTCCATTTAGAAACACCCTGTATATTTAAAGAAATAAGTCGTAGTGGCAAGCCATTGCATAGCGCCTTTCGAAGAAGGGCGTTCATTCACCGTTTCAGACAGCATATCCAAAACTGATAAAAAGCTAATCTCTTATTTTTATTAAGATTTAAAATAAATAAATCTAACTTTCGGGAATGTACCATACAAAAAATATATTTAAGCGGCTACTGATATGCTTAAATATATTTTTGTATAGTACGTGTACATTTCCGAAAGTTTGTTTAAATTTTAAAACCTAATAAAAAGTTTACTCTCGCTTATTATTTTTCTTTTGTGGTTTTTTTTTTATACTTCACATTATGTATATTGCAAATTTTAAAGCATTTGAAAAAACTTTTAATTTGTGAAATTGTAAAATTTAGTGAACATTGTAATTGGGGAAACCTGTTGTGCCAACAACATCTAAGAAAAAAAAGCCTGTGCACTGAAAATTCATACATTGTTACATCATCATAAAAAGGCATTGTTAATCCAATTTCTACCAATAATAAGACCTAAATTATGACTTCAGGTCTTATTATTGGTAGAAATAGGATTAACAATGCCTTTTTATGATTATGTAACAATGTATGAATTTTCAGTGCACAGGCTTTTTTATCTAGGTGTTGGTTGTGCTAAAATAAAATAAACAAGTTAAAATAGTATCTACTCTCCTCCCCCTCCCAATATTTTTGGAACCCCCTCCCCATTAGCATTTTATTGACAAGTTGTTAGATGTTTTAAATGATATAACGTACAGTCGGGTGCAAAAAGGTTTTTACCTAGGTCAAAGTTGTTCGGCTTCCTTACAATACTTCAATTCAATAGGATTGCTTTTTCCAGGTGTCCAGTCGAACACACTTACTATGGGATGATTCCACTAAGTTTTATCTTAGCATCGGGGTAGGCAAGTTTTACGTCATGTGCTCAACTATGTTGACAAAAAGATTATTTTGGCTGTTCTGTTGAGAATTTTTGTTTTATTAATATACATTACTAATCAAATAGATTAGTTTAACATAAATTGTGCACAGTATCTGCATAATTATATGCATAATCAAGAGATAAGTTGATGCAGCGCTCGTTATGGTGTGATGCAGAAGTGACTTACAAGAAGCTATTTTCTTTTGACTGCTCGAAAGGTTACAAGTCTCATTTTTTGTGTGTATATAAAGTAATCAACGACAATTATGTCAAAACCAACCGAAAATTTTTTTTTTAATTATATAATTATACAGGGTGTAAATTTTAAGTTGACAAAGCAGAATAACTCGAAAAATAAGCTTCACACGAAAAAATGCGTATAATCCAAAGTTGATTATTTTCGAGGGGGCATCTGCTGGTGCTAAAATTAGCCCACCCCCCCCCCGGCCCCTGGGGGTGGGGCGGGGGGCAACTTTAAAATTTCAAATGGGAACCCCTATTTTTTATTGCAGATTCAGGTCCTACATAAAAAACTACGTACATTTTGTCTGAAACATTTTTTTTTATTTTTGGTAGATGGCGCTGTAATTCAAGAAAATCCATTTTCTCATTTTTGCGTGGAAATAACTAATTTATTATTCATTTCGATTCCTACATTGTTTTAACTACAATGTAATTTGAAGACATTTCGTCAACAAACAAATAACGTAAACATTGGCATTTTTTTCAGAATGTTTACATTTTAAATTCTGATCTTTAGAAGAAAAGATTGTAATTTTTCAACTGTTTTTGTGAGTGTACAACGCCGTATTGCTTTTGAATTTACATTATGAATTATCTTTCTGTGGAAGAAAAAATTGAGATGGTGTACATTTATGGAGAAAGTGGGAGAAATTTTGATAATGCAGTCGCGCTTTATGCTCAGCGTTTCCTGGCCAAACGCGATCACGGTCTTCTTTTGTTCGAGTTATTAAACAATTTACTGCGGAAGGTAGTGTGAACCAGAAAAAAAGAACCCGTGCAGCTACTGTTTGTGGAGAAAACAATCAAGTGTCAGTCCTAGCTGCTGTGGCTCATAATCCACATGCGAGCACAAGAGAAATATCAAGGCAATCAGGAATTTCACATATGAGTGTTTGGAAAATGCTGAAGCTCCACAAATTTCATCCATATCATGTATCTATGCATCAGGAACTACATGGCAATGACCACCAAAACCGTCTAACGTTTTGTCACTGGGCACTTCAGCAGATGCAAACAAACCAACATTTTTTTGCACGAGTTCTTTTCTCCGATGAGTCAACATTCACAAACCACGGGGAAGTTAATCGACATAACATGCATTACTGGAGTGAACAGAACCCACACTGGATTCGAGAAGTCAACCATCAGCGACCTTGGTCAATTAATGTTTGGTGTGGGATAATTGGCGATAAACTTATCGGTCCATATTTTATAGACGGTAATTTGAATGGCAACAAATATCGTAACCTACTTGAAAATGAACTACCAGATCTACTTGAAGACCTGAGTATTGAACTTCGACAACACATGTGGTTTCAACATGATGGTTGTCCAGCGCATTATTCATTAGTAGCGCGCGAAGTACTACATCGACTTTACCATGGTCGCTGGATCGGCAGGGAAGGTCCTGTGAATTGGCCAGCCAGATCGCCTGACCTTACATCGCCAGATTTTTTCTTATGGGGTTACCTCAAAGATATCGTTTATAAGGAAACGCCAACCACTCGCGAAAACATGATTCAAAGAATAAGAGATGCTTGCGCTGCAATTACACCAGACATGTTATCAAGATGTGTTCAGGAATTTACAAAACGAGTCAATAAATGCATCGAAGTTGGAGGTCATCAATTTGAACATTTAATTTCATAAAACGGCGAGATGCAAGGGATTTAAGGACAACAAGCAGGCCGAAAGTGAGAGGCGAGGGGACTCACTGGAAATACAAGCACCCCGAAATTCATTTACTTGCAAGTATTTGCAAATAAGAAAAAATAAAACGAAAACAATCGGTCCTTTTAAGGACCACCAAATCTTAAACGGGAATAACTTCATCTTTACACAGTCTTTTACTTTTTTACTCTGTTAGTTAATGAGTTCACTCGTTAGTACGTAGGATGTTCGGTTAGTTAGTTAGCTAATCAGTTGATTTGTTTGATAATTATAAAGTTGTGTGGCCTCATGACCACGAAACAAAACAAAATTATCCTAATCCGCGGCAAAAAATAATAAAATAATAACTTTGCGGCAAAATTTACGAAGTAAATAAGTATTTTTTATTTCTCCGTAACCATTTCCACGCAAAAATGAGAAAATGGATTTTCTTGAATTACAGCGCCATCTACCAAAAATAAAAAAAATGTTTCAGACAAAATGTACGTAGTTTTTTATGTAGGACCTGAATCTGCAATAAAAAATAGGGGTTCCCATTTGAAATTTTAAAGTTGCCCCCCGCCCCACCCCCAGGGGCCGGGGGGGGTGGGCTAATTTTAGCACCAGCAGATGCCCCCTCGAAAATAATCAACTTTGGATTCTACGCATTTTTTCGTGTGAAGCTTATTTTTCGAGTTATTCTGCTTTGTCAACTTAAAATTTACACCCTGTATATTTTAATAGTAGAGAATATTAAATGATTTGAACAAAAGAGGATTTTTATGAACATAACGGTGATATGAATTAGTGTATTTTTTATTAAAAACTAAAATATATTTTGCTTGATCCGTCTGTCATGAAGCAACAATGCAAGGTAAGGTTTCTGCAATGATAGGCCATCTAATACTAGATAGTTCTCTTATCCGTCTGTCTGAGATTTTCGTCCTAGGCCAACAAAGAAAGTTATAACAATCCTTCCGAAGCCAGGGATTGTTGTGTTAAGACAATATTCAGTCATTGTTATTAATTAAATAAAATGAAAAATGTTTAATGTTGATTTTTTATATGCAGTTGAACAGTATATTGTTGCAGAATAGGTTTTGAAAACCATTGATGCTCCACTTTCATTTCTTTACCCTTTGACCTGTATGGTTGACACCCGTTATGTGACTGGTGGATTTCTAGTCTATTTGCAGAGGATCATGCCATGGGTGATTTTTTAAAGTCCGACTAACTCTACTTTCTGTGTGCTGGCGCAAAATAATATCACCATAAGCCCTGATTCCCTGCCAGGTAAAAAAAACCATAGCAACGTCCGAAGTTGTCGGTAAATTATATGGTCGACGGTCATTAGGTTGAATGTTTTGGGTATTAAATAACACAACAGCCAATTCCGAATAATCAGATTCAATACAAGCTACAATACTCAGAGGGGATAACGCAGGCAATTTGTTTTAATACCAAGTATACCGTTACGGCGACTGATCATTTTGTAGAGTTCAAATGTTGACAATTTCCCGTTCGCCCAGCTTATGCAATGACAATTAACAAGTCACAGGATCAAACCTTGAACAACATTGGTATGTACCTAGAATAGATAGATACTGATACCCCGCCTTCGTTTTGCTTGAAAAGCTCAGCGAAGACGGAGATCCAGCTATATAGAATAAAGCATAACATGACAATTAACATGAAAAGTTTTTAAACCCTCAAATAAACAGATCAAATTGCACACTTGGATGAAAAATTTTTTTTATCTGTTTATGGTGTTCTTTACATACACTTTAAAACTTAAACGAAATCAAAAACGCGATAATGAACAAATAGAAATATCTGTCCATATCGGATCTGAGCTCTGCTATTCAAGGCAGTAGGCAGACTTTAATGATGCTGCTGTCACCCGCTATCGCTTATTGTCAGGAGAGCTAGTGACGAGCACATCCCAAGCGTATACCTGCTACCCTATTTTCATTCAAAAGGGACAGGTCCATTCTAATCTGCCTTGACTCTCAGTACAAGTATCTGATTTTGCAACTGATCAACATCCAGTAAGCTCAGCCCTTACGGAACAGGTAAAAACCTTTCCTCACCCGACTGTACATAGAATCTGGTAAAGAAAAAAATTTGAAAATAAATATATATATATATGTATGTAGAATCTGTAGTAGTTTTGTCTTTATTATAAAACTGTGATAAGCCCCACCCTATAGATATACAGGGTGTCTCAGAATTCATTGTACAAACATGCATCATGACGCACGCTCACTTGTGAGTACTAACTAGCACTTGTTATTACAATTTTGACTGTGTAACTTGGAAACTTCTTGTTGGAATTCGATCAAATTTTAACGGTATACACAGTATTACGTACCCTGTTATTCCCCCAAATTTTGTTAATCTAGGCTTTACAGAACCTGAGTTATTAACTTGTTGATCTTGGTGGCAGAATTTTTATTTCTGTTCATATCTCAGTTATCGTTCAAATTCGGACCTATGTTCACATGAACTTTTTTTGCTTAGAATCACCTATACTAACTCCTCTAGAAGTTTGTACAATGAATTCTGAGACACCCTGTATAGTTCTAGTGTCGCACTACAGAGCAGACCTTATCAGGAGTTCGGGGTATCGATAGAGGAACATGCATTGACTTAATGAACAGAAACACTTTCTCACAAAACTAAGTTAGAAAAAACTCTTATTTATTTCATTCCACAAACATTGAGCATTAACATGAGGTCTGGTGCAGTCGCTGAAAGACAACACGTAAATATATACTGCAAATTGAATAAATGAATCTTATACAAACTAGAGGGGTCCCTCGAGCAAGATAATTAACTCATAACTCTAGGTACCCAAAACCGGCCAGTATCAACAACTCCCGAACAGGACTATTTGGGGGGAGCGGTACAGCCCTGTAAAAGGAATTCTGACACTAAGAATTGAAAATCCCCAGCAGAATCATTAGATGTGACTCTGACAGACACGGTGAATCAATACTGAAGAGGGACAGCTCTCAGCCACAGATGGCCCCGCACCCACGGGATCCCGGGCCAGCTAATATTCCTAAGACTCTCATCACACAAGCGCCGGGTGATCCTGACGGGGTAAATTAAGATAAAACAGTCACTCACCCTTAAGCAGTCAACACATTTTGCACAAGCTGCGGGCTTCACTGCCCCGACACAATACCTGTAGCTGATTCTTCAACATTGACATCTCCGACAGAATGTAGCCGACCAGAAAAACATACAAGGTAGGATCAAAAAGTAAGGTAACAAGTGCCCTAAAGATAAACCACTATATGCTAGTAACTTTTTGTTTTTGTGTGTTGTAGGTATTGATGGGTTGTATCCCTGGTGACTGCTAGAGAGCAGCACGGTGACGCAGTTGCAGATAATCGCAGTTCGAAGATGGCAGGGCTACTGGAAACATGGTCAAATGTTGAAGTGCGAAGTGTGATAAGGTTTCTGCATGCGAAGGGGAAGAAACCAGCAGAGATCCATCGGGAACTTGTGGAGGTGTATGGCAACAACGTGTTATCGAGGAAACAAGTGTGGTCTTGGTGTAGGGAGTTTGATAAT
>JAHWFO010074189.1:0-50376 GCA_023313115.1 Rhysida immarginata
GGGGGGGGGACACTCTTAGAATTATGCCTTCACTAATGGATCGTTAACCTTAAGAGTGGAAGGATCGACGTAGTATCCGGATTGTTAGTTCACCTATTTTCAATGGAACAAATACAAGAAAACGGCCTAGCAGAAAAACGAAATTGGAACGGCGTTGATTACAGAGATAATCCTATTATTGACAAGAAGTTGCTGAAGTCGACTTTACCCCGGAGATCCTTTCCAGAAGATGTGTATAAAAAAGTTTCACTCGTTTGTTGAAATTAATCTACGTTTTATTTTTGTCTGCACGATGTTTTGTTTAATTCTTTTTTGTGAGGGTACTCGACTTTCACTTTTTAGAATTCTTCTTGCAACTTTGCGGACCACAATGACTCTCACCGGGATACTATAGCAGCAGACGAAGTTTGCCGTGGATCTAGACGACGAAGATTGAGTCTTATTGTATTGACATCCTACTAACATATTAACGTTCCTAAAGTTATTTTCCTCTTTCTTCCTTTGTCCTTCTTTTCCCATTCTTTCCCCTTCCCCATTAATAAATGGTTCCGTTCGTGCTTCAAGATATATCATATGTTTAGGATTTTTTTCCCTTTTCCTTCGGTCCTGAGTTTCGTACCTACGTGACCAGATATTTTTAGTCCTTCAAATTCCCTATTTCCGGAGCCATAAGTAATAAAAGTGAAACAAGAATAAGATCTCAGATGCTCAAGGAAGAAAACAAGCTTCTTCATTCTACCGTGCTGGGACGGCTCGGCCAATTTTATTTCTTTATTATAATTCAAGTTTTATAAAAATTATTTTATTTCCAATTGAAGAGTTAACTGAAAAAAGAAAGTAAAATCTTATTACATAAAGTGCTTTGTCACTCTCATTTCATGCGTAGTCAACGAGAAAGACATGCCCCGGCGCGGAAAAGTCACCTGATCATAGTAGTCCGGCCAACAATCCAACCTTCCTTGTTTCTAATAAAGGAAAAAATATTGATTGTTACTCGGACTCGTATTGTCAGGTGACTTTTCCGCGTCGGGGCGTAGCCAATGACGTATATTAAAGATAGACTCCGAAGCAATTGTTGTTACTTGAAGCAAATTGGGAAGCTCCATGCCCAGAACTGTCATGGCCGAAAGTGAGTGCAGATGATGCAAAATACATGGCTATACGTGACAGTAGCTGATTAATAATTCTTTCACACGCCGATCACGGAGTGATAAGTTTATCTTTTCGTTTACTTTGTATTTGAAGTAGTTTATTATATTTTATAAACAATTTTTCGATCATGGTTTCAATTTCAATTTCGTTTCGATAGTCTTTCAGTTATGTATTTTCATTTTAGTTACGTATATTTGATTTATGCTTGTGGAAAATGATTCCTGATCCTTTTTTGTGTCTGTTTGTACAGTTGTACGCAGAACAACTTTGAAGAATGATTTTGAATTAATTATTCCTCGGGCCCAAAATCTTCAAAAACAAAGCAGCCAGACAGATAATTACTCCTCGGCTCACTCCTGCCTAGAAATGTCATGGCTCAATTTGCTTCACTTTTTGCCGCTGTTAACAATAGAATTCGGAGTCTATCTTGAATATACGTCATTGGGCGTAACCACCGAGAGAGAAGGCCTCTGCGATGAAAAGTAATACATTGTTACATCATCATAGTTAGGGCAAATTTATGGCTTATTATTGGTAGAAATACGAATAACAATGCCCTATTTATGATGATGTAACAATGTATTACGTTTCATCGCTGAGGTCTTCTCTCTCGGTGGTTACGGCCGGGGCCTGTCTATCTCGTTGGCTACGCATATCATGCAAGTGATGCAATTGACACAACAAAAATAAATGACTCAACGAAAGTAAACAATTAAAAATCTCTTTTCTTATTAATAATATAAGACAGTGCTATTTGAAATTAAAGTGCATTATCACGTAACTTCGTTAAAATTTTAAAATTTTCAAATTCGGACTTTTCATTGGCTGTTAAGACCAGTGAACAAAACTATCGTTATCTACTTCAATTCTACGTGTGGGCGATTCGAAAAATAACTCAATAATTGTTTGATGCATGTAATAACTATTAGTAAACATTGTGATTAAAGATTCCTAATGAATAAAGCAATAGAATTTCAGACAGTCGCGGAGGTCGAAGAAACCTATGCAAATCCAACGGTGTATGAAAAGGCGTTTGGCTACGCCTCGAGCGGCTATACGACGTCTACGGAAAGCGCAAGAGGAAACGAAACCCCAGAGGAACAAAGGGGTCGACTTGAAGCGCGTGAACGCAACGCCGCTGCTCAAGCAGCTCATCGAGTGCATGAACTAAATTTCCAACATGCACAAGATGCTGCGGCTCATGCTCCTCGAAGACAGCAAATGTCGGAAGATGAACATGTGTCGGGTCGTCAACGCAATTTGCTTCAGTAACGAAGTGGAGTGTACCGAATACTCTGCTATTGCAAGTATCGAAGATTTTCAGCCAAGTTTTGCCATGAATTGCCATGAATTGGCTAATATATGTTCTCTTTGCCGCTTCTCGAGCTTGCCGGCAAAGACTTCGGCAATGTGTTGTTTGAACGGGAGAGTCGTCATTGATCATCTAAATGAGGTACCGCTTGAAGTGACTCAATTGCAATCGAATCCCAGATTGATGAACTGCATCAGGGCGTATAACAGGGCCTTTACGTTGATGGAGCGTTAGTTCATGAAAGTGTCTTTGTGGATGCACAATATGCGCACTCTCGAGACGGTATATATACATTTCGTATTCAAGGAAACATCTGTCATCTATGAGCCAGACATAGAAAAACAAGCAGCAACATTTAATCGGCATTATGGACGGATTGAACCGTGATATCTTATGTATTATCCAGCGCGTTCTGCATTCGATCAATCCGTTCGTCCAGTAGTTCGTTGCCGCACAAGATTTCGCTCGAAAAGGACAAGACTTACATCTGGTGCTTCATGAAACGCCTGGAACAGATTTGAGAACACACAAGCGGACCACAGTTGACGAAACGCCGCGATTATAGCTGATGAGAATGCTGACAGTCCTCTCAGTATCGTACTTCATCTAAGATCGGGCGGTCTTCGTGAGATTTCGTAGTATGCATCCAGCGTAGGATTTACTCCACTTTCCTCTTCTGTATTTTTGGTGAATATGGGTGGTCTATGAATGCTCGATACGTTGATGGTTGTTAAAATATCTGGTAAAAGTGCAAAGTGACAAAATAAAATAGGTAGAATATAATGACACAAGTGAGTTAAAACAAAATAAAGATAAAGATTATGTGGATAATTGCAATAACAATTAAATAAAAACACTTTTTAGCCACAACAAATATAATAACAAAAAGATACGACTTGGATGGCATTTCGAAAGCCAAGATTTCATCTACGGCAGGATCAATGAGTACATTAGAGGAAGAAGTGTGTACTGATTGATCCTGCCGAAGATGAAAGCTTGGCTTTCGAAATGCGCACTCAGGTCGTATCTTTATGTTATTATATTTGTTGTGGCTAAAGAGTGTTCTTTATTTAATTGTTACGTTGATAGTTGTACAGAAATACAGCTGCCACATCAACGTTGTGATATATTTTCACGGTCAATTCCATTTACAAGTACGTCTATAAAGGTCACCACCGGGCTGTAATCAGTATCGGATGGACAGATAGCGGTGTGGATGATGAAGAGAACTCTGTATGCACGAGCAACCATTACACTTGCATAGTGTAGCGCCCCAGTTTTAGCTTACTTTGGATATTAGGTTTAGTTATGCCTAAAATGTTCAAATAAAAAAAGAAAAGGTGAAGTTTAGTCTTAGGTTTCAAAATTTATTATTATCGTTGATTTAGGAGTTATCAAATTTATGTTTAGTTTTTGTCAATAGTTGAAGATATTTAGAATTAATTTATATTTAGGGTGAATTCGTAGTGTGAATTTTGTCAAATATTATTTTCGAAGATATTTATTTTATTTCTTATCTGGGTCATTCTACCATAATAGGACCAAAACATGTATACGCAAGGGTAATGAACATTTATTACACGTTTTGGCCTTGCATAAACAATTCCAAACCTAACTTAAGATTAACTGGTCTTATGTCTTTAAAAAAACTTGTTTAATCATGTTTTAAGAAGAGTGTATACTTTTTTTATTATTTTTTAATTAATGCAGCCCTCTACTGAACCTAGTTATATTGTTTGTAAGTTTTTGCATTGATCGAGTTAATTAACATTTTTATTTTATGTAATGGTTTTGCATAAAAAATTTTTTTGATGCCATCCGATTTATTTCGTTTTTAACATGTAAAACCCTAATAAGTTATTTTAACCAGAGTTATTTCAGCTTTTTTGGGGGTAATGTTAATCGCGTGGAAGTTGGTCCCAACAACATTGGCTTACTGTTTGCCAACATCTTGTAAGTATTGATTTGCAATACATTTCCTAACACAACATGAATTTGGTATACCGACGTAACATTTCGAAAAATTTATGAATATTTTCAGGATGATGGTAATAAATTCAGGTGTTTCGACCGAGCAGTCAAACATATAAATGTTGGAGATATTTCTGAGGCAAAAATTGGCATGTTAAGTTCATGTAACTATTTTTATTATCTTTTATTTTGAAAATTTTTTCTAGTACATGTATTCATGTTTTAAGTTTCAAGAAACTGTTATAATGAGAGGTAAATGTTTACCTTCTCAAAAGAAAAAGCATTATCTGTGCGCATCAGCATTAGAGCTCAGTGGAAAGATGTTTGGAGGTAATTGTGAATGCCCTATAGAGTAAATGGCAATTAATTAGTCACTTTAAGTAGTTATTTATTAGTGTAACTATATTTGAATTGATAATTTTAAAACAATATTCGGTTAATAACAAAGGAATGTAGAGAGACTGGTGAGACTGGTGAGACACGTAAGAAACAGAAATGCACTTGATGCCTTCGAAACCTTGGAAATCGCTAGAAAAAACCCGGACTCACTATTGAATGGAGACACAGGGCCCCTGGGGGATTCGATTTTGATTAAGTCATTGAAGCTCTCAAGATGATGTTCTCCCCCTCCCCCCTTTTGTTGTTTTATTTTACTTTGTATAATTTTGTTTTTTTAGGGCTTTTTGTGTATAATTTTGTATTGTTTCTGTATAATTTATATTGGGATTTGTATTTTTCTGTATAATTTTTGTATTTTTCTGTATAATTGGGATTCTCCCGATTTTTACGTTTGTAACTTAATTAGAACTATTTTACGACCAGGGTATTTCTCCTAGGTCCGCGCTTTTCTCCTTTATATAGGACTTGCGCTATGTACCAAATTCACTCATACGGCATTGAATAATGAACCTAAAGGGTTCGAAATACGCATATGCTTAATTAAAATTCTTTTTGTGGACAAGAGGTTTTCCTTTGTTATTATGTCGCTTTCCACAGTTATTGAACGTTTTTCACCAATATTCGGTTAAGAAATAACTAAATTTTGAATTTCATTTCGTTAGAAAAAAGGAAAATGCAGCCATATAAAATACAGGGATTGAACAAAATAATATGAACATCATTGATTTTAGATGTTTTGTCGAATATCTAGAAAAACAATATATTGTTGATAATGGTGCCCGGTCCAAAAATAAAAATTTGCAGAAAACCCCTTATCGTTTTGTTTATTTTTGTCAGCAACTGAAATACAAATCATTCTATCGGAATGTTTTTCAGTATTTTCACGATATTTGCTTTGGCTTTTTATAAGAGCAGCTGTATATATTTGGCTAATAAATTAGGTAACATTTTGGTAACGTTTGCGCAGTTCAACATTATTTAGTAAAAATGCTCATATTTCAACAAATATTTAATATTTTTATGTTCTGATTGCTAGGCGTTGTCTCTCCTGTAGTTTGTCAAGTTTCCTAAAAATGGCATTGCAATGGCTTGAAAATCCTGCACGTTAAAAACAAAAGATATTTCGATTCTTTTGAAAAAAAAATTGATTATTTTTAAAGAAACCTTTATAGCTCCAAAAATATTCGTGCTGTTCTCATACAAATAAACACATAAATTACAGAGGCCTCTCTTAATCATATGCTACAGTTACAACGCATTTCAAGCATTATTTTTTTTTTTGTTCAATTTCTTGCTGGTCCCCTATTTGCCTTTGGGACAAAACATTCATTGAAATATATAAGGGGTAACATGTTCTTTACACCCCTGAAGTTTCAGGATAATTCGTCAAGTATTTTCCTAGATATTCGACAAAACATCTAAAATCAAAGGTGTTCATTTTTTATCAACCCCTGTATATGGCTGCATTTTCCTCCTTTTCTAATGAAATAAAATTCAAAATTTAGTTATTTCTTAACCGAATATTGTTCTAAATTATCAATTAAAATACAGGATGAATACAAAAGTCTGAATCCCCCTTTATTTTTTGAACCGAAGCAGATATGTCAATTTTGATGAATCCAATGAATAGGAAATTGTGGGCGGCCTATCCCATGGTGCACTTTTCATCATCCCAAATATGCAAATTAGGACACATTCAAAATTTATCTCAAAAACCGTAAGGGAAAGAGAAAAAAACCCAATTGCAAACTTGTTCAGCATAAATAAACAAACAAAACAAAAAAAATCACCCAAATCGGACCAACCAATCACCCACAATCACGTGGTGAACTGTTTGTAGCTTACAAACAGTCACACTGCACAAGGAAAACTGAATGTTGATATTTCCACCATGTAAAGCATGCAAATCAAAAAATTAACATAAATTACCGTGCTCACATTCACTTTCATACGGAAAAGTAAATAAAAGGCATGTTTCAGCACACAGAAGACGGAACAATTCCAGGATGGCAAGATACACTGTTCCGGGAATGGTCAACATGATCTTCTGCTTCGGAGAGGCAAGGAGAAACCTACATGCTACAGTTAGGTTGTATCGAGACAGATACCCTGACGAACGCCATCCATCTCATCAAACAATGCGTCACATTATTCAAAGATTCGAGGCTACAGGGAATGTTATAATGTGGAACGAAGACGACCAAGGGCACAAGGCGACGAGGATACAACAACACTAGTTCTGGCTGCAGTTGCTGCAAATCCCCACACAAGCAGCAGAGCAATTGCTGCAGATGTTGGGAGCCATCAGAGAACTGTTCTCAACATTCTACACGCACATCATTTTCACCCATACCATATTCATTGTCACCAGGAGTTACTGCCATTGGATTATGTTGCTAGGGCCGCCTTCTGCAACTGGTTACTTACCTGTCTGGATGACAATCCAAACTTCATTCATGAGGTGTTGTGGACAGATGAAGCCCAGTTCACCAGGGATGGAGTTATCAACAGGCACAACCATCATCATTGGGCAGACGAAAACTCACGATGTCTGCGAGAAGCAACTCATCAAGTGAACTGGAGAATCAATGTGTGGTGTGGATTGTACAATGACACTGTGGTTGGACCGTATTTTTACGATGAAACACTGACTGCAGAACGCTACCGGGCTGAAATTCTCAAATTGGTAGTCACAGACTTCATTGACAATTTGCCATTGGCCTCGTATCAGCGCACGTTGTTTCAGCATGATGGAGCTCCTCCACATTACGGGTTGGTCGTTCGCGAGCGTCTAAGTGAGATGTTTGGACAACAATGGATTGGCCGAGGAGGACCAGTGCATTGGCCACCCCACTCCCCTGATTTTACATCACTTGACTTTTTCTTGTGGGGATACCTGAAGGACAAGGTTTATGCTACGCAGCCCGCCTCACTGGAGGATCTGGTTCAACGAATCCAGGAAGCGTGCCGAGGAGTGACACCAGCCATGCTTGCCGATGTTTTGGCGTCAGTTAAGTTCCGTGCTTAGTTGTGTTATGGTGCCCACGGTCGTCACATCGAGCATTTTGTTGATTAACTTTTTTTTTAAACTGTTTGAAGTAACTTGTTTGTGCAGTGTGACTGTTTGTAAGCTACAAACAGTTCACCACGTGATTGTGGGTGATTGGTTGGTCCGATTTAGATTTTTTTTTTGTTTTGTTTGTTTTTTTATGCTGAACAAGTTTGCAATTGGGTTTTTTTCTCTATCCCTTACGGTTTTTGAGATAAATTTTGAATGTGTCCTAATTTGCATATTTGGGATGATGAAAAGTACACCATGGGATAGGCCGCCCACAACTTCCTATTCATTGGATTCATCAAAATTGACATATCTGCTTCGGTTCAAAAAATAAACGGGGGGTTCAGAATTTTTGTATTCACCCTGTATAGTTACACTAATAACTAACTATTTAAAGTGCCGAACTATTTAATTGCCACTTACTCTATAGGGCACTCAAAAATACCTCCATAAGTATTTCCGCTGGATTTTAACTCAGTTGTGCACAGATAATGCTTTTTCTTTTGAGAAGCTAAATATTTAGCTGTCATTATAACATATTCTTGAAACTTAAAACATGAACACATGTATTAGAAAATGTTTTCAAAATAAAAGATAGTAAAAATATCTCCAGTCAATTTTTGCCTCAGAAATATCTCCAGCATTCATATGTTTGACTGCTCCGTCGAAACACCTGAATTTATTACCATCATCCTGAAAATATTCATATGTTTTTCGAAATGTTACGTCCTTAGCAAATTCATATTGTATTCGGAAATGTATTTATTACAAGTGAATACTTACAAGATGTTGAAAGTTTCTTTGCTATGTGTTTGTGTGAACATTGGTGTGCCTTAGAGACGCAAAATTTTGCTCAAATAAAAGGTTTTCAATGTGCAACTATGTTTTGCAAAACTCAACAAAAACATGGTGGTGTGGCAATTTTTGTTAGGGATAATATTAAGTATTCTGTGATCGATTTGAGTAAATACTGTCATGAAAGTAATTTTTAGGTAGTTGCTGTAACTATAGATCTTCTTAATGCAAGATTTATTCTGGTATCTCTATACAGAGTACCTACAGGAAATAGGGATGCTTTTCTTAATGCCATGGATAGTCTCTTGCTCAAGTTAGTTAAGATGAAATTACTAATAGTGATATGTGGAGATATAAATATAGATATAAGAAATAATGAAAGCTTTGTAAACCAGTTTTTAGATTTACTTAGATCTCATGATTGTTATTGTGCTAATCATATGCCTACAAGAGGAAATGTTTGTCTAGATAATGTTTTAACAAAGTTCCCAAGAGATTCTATAGTTGTCGATGTCTTACAGCCTCCAGTGTCTGACCATAATGGTTTGATTACAACTTTGACACTGGCTTGTGAAAATAATGAGTAATGATAATGGGTGCATTGTTTCAATTGACTACTGACAACTCCGACCAGATGAATTAGAGGGTTGACAATTTACAATTGACAATGCAAACTTTTATAAATAATAAGAATGTTTCGTTTTCTTCTACTCTCTGTGTCTTTTGTATTCAGTTTGTTGTTTGTTTTAACTCTCTCGATGTTTACTCTTTTTAAGGGCACGCGTAGTTAGTGCAATGTTGGCAATATTTTATACGAGATTTAAGTGAAATTTTGGTTAAAAATTCACTTCGACTTTTCACTGCTACTTGACTATGTCCCCTACACAGTAAAGTGGGTTGAGCATCAGGCTTTCATTCACTGGTTGAGTGGTGATCCGAGCTTGATTCTCTGTGACTCTAGGGCCTATTTTTGTTTCGCATAATCCCAATTTTAACCCGTTGTACAGCTCGTTTTCTTTTTCTTTTACCTGCGTTTTTTTATTCTTTGATTCATTAAAAATTGTTTGCGACTTTTGTTTCCAGACTGACCTGTAATGGACAGGATTTTTCCTGGCATTTTTTTTTTTGGCAATCTTGACTCTTTACACATTTTTCTCTAATAGGTCACCTATTGTGTCGATGAGTTTTAGTTTGTTTTTTTTTAATTTTAGCTCACTTGATGTTAAACTCTTTTTTACTGATCAATACAATGTTGCCCTAATTACTTCAACACGGTATATAGGTTAAACCGGTTGTTTTAAATTATGAATTTGCCTTCTCAAAAACGACGAATATTTTCAAGTTCACTTAACTTGATTAGATAAATGTTAACAACCAGCATTGTTTAAGGTCTGTTGCTAACGTATTCGAGCTCAAAAATTAATTGATATTTTTTCAATTATTTGAGGTTGAATCCGGGTGACTGAGCTCTATCAGAGTTTTTCATTCCTTTACACCTGTTTTGCTGAGGTCTTTAAACCAAATTTAATGCGTTTCAACGGCGTTAATATGTACGTGATGAGGTTGTTGCTGCTGTGCAATGGTTGCATGTGCTAATTGAACATCTAAACTTCACAATGCCAACGAATACAAGGGTGGTTTTAAGGCTTTCATTTTCCGTATATTGTGCGGTTTTATCTCTGCCAAAAGTACTTCAACAACTTACTAAGTCCACCTTGTTTATTGGTCACACTTATTTTTGTTAATGTCAGTAAACAGTGAACAGTGGCCGATTTGCGTGCTTTTTTCCTGGTAGGTTTTTCAGGCAGTCGTCCTGGTGGTGCTCGATGAGCGATTGGACTGACTGCTAAGGGTTATCACAAACTTTCATTGATGCCGTTGAATAAACCTTTTCAGGGCAACTGTGGCTGAATTTGTCTGGTTATACTCAAGCAATACTAGTCTATTTTTCATTCACCAGTTTTTCAGGCTCTTTGTTGTTCCGTGATGCTATGGCAGCCAAGGTGTCTATTGTCTCGGCACTCATACGCAGACTCGCCAGGCTGCTAACGAGACAGTGGGTTGATGCCGGGGTGTTTTCACATATGTTCTCATTGAGAGAGTCAAATAAAGGTTTTCATGGAAATTCATACTGAATTGTGTATATTCATACATTCATTATTTTTACATTTTAACATTAATTTTAAATGTTTATCTGGAGTACTAAAATGACGGTGTCCTCAATTATCACGTCCTCACACATACAACCGTTGGGCCTGTTACCAAGGGAGAGAACAGCGAAAAGCTTTTTATTTGTTCTCAACGCGGCTAATTGTTCAAATACATTGAAGGTAGTTGATTGTTTCCCAGCGATTGCGAGAGCCTTTGTACTTGTCGAATTCACTTATCGAAGTATGGAAAGCAACGAAAAACGGAACGGACAAACACCTACAGTTGAGTGAAGTTCGATCTTTTTAATGATGTTTGAATCATTTTATTTCGGAGATTTAAAACTCGAGTTAATATAATCATTACTGCCAAGATACTTCCGATTATTGACTTTTATTTTGAACATTTATTCCGGATTAGAAGACCTGAATATGGGCCTGCCCGAAGCAGGAAAACGTGCGGAAGTGACTAGGACGATGTAAAGCAAGTTGATACCAACAAAGAAACCCAAAAGGATGATGTGATGCATAGATATTAATTTTAAAAGTAGCAAAACCCATGGGAACTGTATTAGTTTGAACTTTAAACTCCAAGACTTTCAAATAGATTTGGAACGAATTAGTCGTTGTTATTTTGAAGTTTTTGATATTGTTGTGTATTGTTTTTTGGGGGGTTTCTTTTTTGCTGCTTTTATTTCTTTTGTAGGATAATGTCAAGACGTCCCAATAACATGAGTGAGGGGTCTATATTGAACTGAGTCGAGAGATGCCCAACGAGCGAGTTGTCCGGATGGCGAGAAGAAATCAACAAAACCGTTCGACTCGTGAATCAGAAGAAAACATTATTTCGAATGGATGATCTATAGGGTCGAGTCACATTATTATAACCTCCCCATACATTTGTGTTCGGGATTGCCCAGCCGAGGAACTATGTCACGCGTTGGGAATTGGTTAGGTAACTATATAAAGTAGGTTTACTTTATGTTAAAAACCACTCATTGTTCCACTGGCTAAGAAACGTGATTTATCAGATCTGGAAAGGGGATGATAATCGGTTTTCGGGCCAAGAGTGGCAGTATTTTGGAAACCGCGCAGTTGTGAACTGTTTTCGTGCTGCTATAGTTAAAGTGTACCATGACTGGGAAAATAGGACCGTTCAGAATAAACGGTATGGTAACTGTGGAGTACCACGTGCTATTGATGAGAGAGCTGAACGTCGGCTGCAATGGTGTGTGAAGGCCAACCGAAGAGCTACAGTGGACAAATTTACCACTCAAACCAACGAGGGTGATACCAGGCATGTCTCTAAAACCACAGTACAAAGGACCCTGCTACGTATAAGCCTTCGCAGCAGATAGATGGTCACCGCACCCATGATGACGAAGGTTCATCACCAAAAACGGCTTCAATTTGCCCAACAGTACAGAAACTGGACCACTTCTGACCGGAAAAAGGTTGCCTTCTCCGATGAGTCACGATTTTTGCTCCACAGAAATGACAGCCGTTGGCAGGTGAGGCGAGAAACCTCCGAGAACAAGCATCCTGCAACCATTGTTGGACGAATCCAGCCGTTGGCAGCATCATGTTGTGGGCAGTGTTCTCATCGCATTGTCTGCGCTCACTGATACCTAGGGATGACACTCTCAACCGATTCGCTTATTTATCCATAATTGCAAATCAAGTACACCCAGACGTGGCGATTGTCTTTCCAGAGGGGGATGACACGTTCCAGCAAGACAATGCGACGTGTCATACGGCTGGAATTTTTCGGGGGTGGTTTGAGGAACACGACCAAGAGTTCCAAGTACTACCCTGGCCCCCTAAGTCCCCAGACCTCAAGCCAATCGAGAACCTTTGGGATCACCTCAATCGTCATGTGCGTGCTACGGAACAACCACCGCGTACCCTTCAGCAGCTGTCGGATGCTATAGAGTCTGCATGGCAACAGCTCCCAGTAGAAACCTACCAGAATCTTATTGGCTCACTCCCACGCCGTCTAGCTGCTGTCCATACCACTAAAGGCGGTTATTCTGGATATTAGCTGGTGGTCATAATAATGTGACTCGACTCTTTATTTATAATTTCTGTAAGCGGATTCTTTCGGTGGGTCATTTTGACAGCTAGGATTTTGAGGATTTTTAATTTAATTTTTAATTGCTTCCGTGCTTTAATTTAAGGTATGGTGTAGCTCAGTCAGATTATTCAGTTGACTGACCGTATCAGAAGTTTTGGGTAGGGTTAAGAGTTATTCCACCCTTTCCCGTTTTTTTCGTTTTCCCTCCGAGCTGGAGTTTTACTTTTGTTATTATGTATTTGAGTAGGCTGTCACCGAGGCATCATTTGCAGGAATACCGTTTGGATAAGTTTTTGTATATAATTCATTTATGCTATTTCGTGCCTTATTTAAACAATTAAGCTATTTGTACTCTCTTTAGGAGGGATTTACCCAATTCCGTGTTGAATGATTTCATTTCATTCTGTTTAGCCTTTAGTTTATTCTTTCTGGGTGGCAGCCACTTTCGGAGTTTTGTAAATCACTTTGATTTTGGGGGTCACTGAGTTACAAGGTTCAGTTCTTTTTTTAAATTTTTTTGTACGTACAGAACTGTCCACTGTCCAGTGTTTTGGTTTTTTGTACGCTAAAGTAGCCAGAAGTAAATCATGGAAGAAGCGGCAACGTGGAGACGAAAAGGCGATTGGTAGAATGGCTGCAGTTTTTTTTTTAGACGTGGAGCGATATCATATTGGCGCCTTTTTCTATGCTATGTTCGTGGTCCAATATCATTTGAAGATTTTCTTAGAGTTGTTGGTGTATTGCAAGATACTGTCCAGGTGGTTGCAAAAGCTCTAGGGCTGCTAGAGGACTATGAAGAATGGCATCGTTGAATGCGTGAAGCGTACTGTAGTCCCCAGCAACTTAACCAATGTGCAGACGCGTTAGTCAGAAGACTGTCAGCATCAACTCAAATCAGATGCAACCAATCTTCTAGTAAAACAAAAAGTTAAGCAAAAACTGTGGAATGGAACAACCAAAATCAGAAGGAACCTCTAATCTTCGAGTGCTGTATCTCACATTAATAGATTTGGTTAGGTTAGTTCAGGTTAGGTTATCTGACGAACAATGGACGCCGACTCAAGGATTATCCAGAGATGCCTCAATTGCATCAGTTCGCTGATCAAGAAGTTGAAGCATTTCAGGATTCAAATCCATTGGTATCGCTGGAGATTGCAAACTCCCGGGCAAGATTGCAAAAGTTGGTGGATCAAACATCGCTCTTAAATGTATAACAGCTGTACGTAAGGAGACGCAAGGAGGGAAACTACTTTTCCTGGATAGTCCTGGAGAAACCGATAAATCATTTTGGTTGAAAAAAGTGCTGGCGACTGTTCGATTGGAAGGCAAGATTGCAATGAGTGGAATTTCAGGACTTCAATTAATAGGCGAGCGAACAGTACATTCAATGTTCAAGTTTGGTCTGGATCTAAATGTAATTTAAACCTATAATACCGCCATTCAAATGCAAAGTTGTATGCAAAGCATCAGCATATGGGATGAAGTGGTTACGATGATCAATACGGCTTTGAAGCGCTGGGCATGTGAGTTACTAAATATATTTCCTTCCGTACAGCCTATGGATGTTTAATGTTGCTTATTGTCTCTGGTCGGTTTCACCGGGCACAACACCCTTGTAAGAATAATAATTTCTTTAGGAAGCACTCGTTATGTATTTCAATCTGGAAGATTGATTGTTAACTGACCGATTTTTCATTAGTTTATATCTTGTTTGTGGATTGCTGAATAATCAAAACAAAACTTAATGTAATAAAAGGTTATTTTTAATTGAAGCTCGTTGGTAATGGTGACTCAATTTTGAGGTAACTTAGTCACCACCAACTGTTACAATCATTTGTAAAAATTGTCTATTGAACTCTACTGAATTAACTTTAGTAGTTTGGTTATGTAACACTAGACACACATACCAGACTTTTCATACAGAACCATGTTAGCAACAAGTAATTGCACGTTCACTCCATATCTCGCAACACTCTCAGAGATTCTCCCGTGGAAATGTCATAAACTTTACCGAGATCCACAAAGGAAGCGTAGACATCTTTTACATAATCCCAAAATTCTTGAAGATTTGCCTTATAGCAAAGATGTGTTTCGGCCAGTTCAGAAACCACACTAAACCCTCCACTATTTCCCGACTTCTCTCCAGATAATTAAGGTAGACACTTTACCGGGCTTTGCAAAAGTTCTGTTACACTCGTGACGACCCTCAAAGAAATGGACACGACGATGTTCACGATGCAGTTAGACATGTTTTTATTGTGCCATCATGTAGAATAACATTGTAATTAGTCATTTAATCAATGTAGCCACCATCTGCATCAAGAACCCGCTCCAGACGAGGCCGAAAAGCCTTGCAAACTTTGCGAATGTAGCCCTTCCTCATTCTGGTCCACACATGGTTGACAGATGTTTTCAGCTCGTCGACGTTGCTGTGACGGACCTTGCAGGCCTTCCCCTCGACATGCGCCCACACGCTGTAGTCAAGTGGATTGAGGTCTGGCGACTGCGGAGGCCAAAAGCCCTTCGACCAGAAGGTCATGTTGGACCCCAACCAGTTTTGCACAGTGCTGGCCGTGTGGGCAGGGGCACCGTCCTGTTGAAAGATGTAGTCCGCATTTCTTCACCCAGGGAAGGACTTTTGTGGCCAGGATGTCCTTGTAATCAGCCGCCGTTAGCCGGTATCCACTTGGGAACCACACGGGTGGCATTTTCTCGCCATTCGACGCCACGATTCCGAGCATCATCACAGAGGCCGGATGCTTGGTTGTAGACACGTAGCGGACCTTGGAGATGTCCTGGCCGAAGTTTACCACGCAGTCGTTTTGCTTGTTTTGTTTCACAGGATCGACCGTGAAAGTCTTTTCGTCAGAGAAAATGACAATTCGCTCGCCATGACTCTTCAAGTCGTTGAGAAGACGGCGACAGCGCTCTCGACGTTGTTCCCGTATCCGATCCGTCAGCAGAGGCCTCACGCTCTTTCCACCTTCTTCTTTGACCGCTGTGGACACTGTGGACACCGAAATTTTCTTTTTCTTTGCGAGCGCAGTCATTTTGAGCGTCGGGTCTTGTTCGAAGGCTTTTCTCACAGCCAAACGGTTGACGACTTGAGGTCTACCTGAACGAGGTTGATCTTTAAGGTCTCTCCCATTCTTAAGCCTGTCCGCAACTCTGTGGATGGTCATCCGGTTGACTTTGAGGAGCTTGGCAATCTCGGACTTCGTGTGGCCCGCCCGCAGGAGAGCAGCGATCTCTACTCGTTTCGTTTCCATCGCTTTTGTCGTGGACATTAGGATCACTCAGAGGTTAACACGTAATTTCCAATATATTATTTGATCCTTTTGTGGAAATGGAATTATCCAAATCATGAGCAGTCCATTTTTTGGGGGATGTAAAGAGTGTAACAGAACTTTTGCAAAGCCCGGTACCAAAAATGCTGAGCAAAGAAATATCTGTAGGATATAAAAGTAATTATAGATTCCCCTGAAATAACTATAACCGGACTAATGTTTGCACTTTTACTGCAGTGTAAGGTTAAACCCTAGGAAGTTACATGCAGGGTGTCCCAAAAGGTCGTTTACAAAATTTACGTGGGGAAGGCGAAGAAGCTAACCTGTCATCTATAGAAAACCAGCGGCTGAAACTTCACTTTTAACTGCGGAAATCTCATAAACGGTTCGTTATCCGAATCATGTTTAAATGAACTTTTGTTTTCATCTCGCTGTGAGAAATCACCGCCAGAAGTTTGTGATAGGGATTTAGACACACCATGTATATTAAAATCATACGAATTCTTATAACAAATTAGACCTAGATTAATTTTTGTTTCCTAAATTAAGAATTTTTCACCTCATTCAATATCAAAATTAATATGTATTACATTTATTTGCATTTTACCTTCGTTTTGTTGTGATGATGTAACTTGACTGCCTGGTTGATAGTCTGCACATTCAGAACTCTCAATATTGCTATTCTTACTGTTTGAATCCATATTAAAACACTACAATGTTTGTATGCACTTTCTTTACTACTGCACTGAAAAACGGAGGGAGTTTGTAAGAGCTATATGAAAATACTGCTATCTGTGAAAAAAAGAGATCTTTCTGGACTTACTTAAGTTTACTCTGAATAGAGGATTATACGAGTGACAATCAAGAAGTTCACAAAATAACGGTATAGCACACTAATGGCAGGACATTCTGCAACGCTTACCTAATTTACCTTAAAGTAGTACCCTTGCGAGAATACACACCTGCCACATCGAATCTGCCATTCTTGGAAGCGTTCTTAGAAGGCTACTTGTGGAATCTTCCGTAGCTTGTCCGTCGCATTCGACTTGACGTTGCGAAACGTGTCCCCTTGAGGCCCATTGTCAAGAGTCGGTGATTACAGGAATATTTTTATTACCGAGGAATTGCTGCACAACAAGCGATTGCTGCTACTTGTCGCGCCGCTTCCTCTGAACCGCATCGCACAACCTCCGAAAAACCTGCAGGTAGAAATAGCCCTTAACAGTCTGTCCAAGCGGTACGAACTTATGCTGCACCAAACGTTCGACGTCAAAGAATTGCGATATTGCGACGAACGATCGACGCTCACGTCTACTTCAAACGGAACAGTAACGGAATGGCATACTGAAACCTGTTAAGCCTTATGCGCCTGCGTGCAGAGATACTGTTCTCCTTTCCACTAAAGTGGGATCGCTATCTTATCTTATCGTTTGGCGTCTGTTGAGGAATTCCGGGAGCTTTTTGACTGCCTCGTATGTTATGTAGACATAAATATTCAACTTAAACAACTTCTGCTCTGCACGCCTCATATATGCCATATGAATAAATGAACTTTAAAGGGGTGGTTATCACGGAACCAAGCACCGCGATCTCAGGTCTATTGTATTACCCCCAATTTATGATGATGAAAGAATGATACTAAAAGGGATTCGAAATCCATGCCCTCGGGGGGATTCAAACCCGCGACTCGCTGGTGTCGAGAGCGGAAAGACCTGTGCCTTAACCATCTCGGCCACCGAGCCCATATGTGCCATAAGTGCTCTGTACTTGCGTCTAAGCATTCTTGAGCATGAAGCTACCATTTTATTTAATGCGTGATTCACGATATTGGATGTCTCAGTTATACTTTCTAGGCGAGTGGCATCGCATAATGCTTCGAATGATAGTGGATGTCCGCATTTGCAAGGGAAATATCGAGATTAATTCAAAAATGTTTGGCATGTTTAGTTAGGGAGCTCTCTGTAGACTTGTTTGCATACGTAGTTTGTTTAGTGCGCCTTTTAAGTGATCGTAAAGTGATCAGCAAATTGTTTCACATTTCGGTGTAGACTTTATAATATTGTATGTGAAAAAGGACGGCTTATGTAATCATGAAAACTTAACGGCGGGCTAACTGCGAAACGTGATCTAGTAATCATATTGATCGTTTTTCCAGGTAACATTTTTATTTCCTCCGACATTTATTAAATAGATGGTTGAAATGAATTATATTAAATCTTCAAAGACATTTTGAAGTTAAGCTATAAGATTAACGAAATTAATTTCTGGTACCTGCCCATATTAAACGAATCCAATGAAACACATATTTGTTGCAACTTTTGGGGCGAAAATATATAATATCATGAAAAATTATCTTATCATCCTCTTCTTTATTATTGTGGCCGTCATTCTTGCTAAGAAAACTGTATGGAAGATAATTTTTATGTTGTTAGTTACGTGTCTTTCACTCTTTTTTTCACTCAAAAGAAGAGATTTCACGTGAAAATTCTTCTTCGTTTCGTGCGTAATCACGCAACGTTGTAAAAAGAGAAACGTGCATCAAATGAAGTCTCTGGTTTTGCTCTCGTGGTAAGCGATACCTAGTGAAGTAATTAAAAGCAACTCTTTTGATCGGGAAAGAAGACGCTTATTTCCTTCTCCATTCTTTTTCTGTCAAGCCCCAACTTCATTCCCTCGTTAGAGCGAAGTCCCCAGCACAGGGAGAAGCGCGTGTTCTAAAGTAATACATGGCGTTTGCTCCATTTATGAATAAATTCCGACCATAGTAGAAAAGGAAGGAGGGGGAGGGGAGCGAAAGTCATTTTCATTAGCTCGTGCCTTTCGAACAATGAAGAGAACGTGTGTCAAAGCAGATTGGTCCGATGAGCCGCGTGCCTAATAATGACACGTCCCCGTCGCGCGGGCGCTCAGCCGAAGCTCGTGCCGCCACCGCCTCGAGGACGGGCGGGGGGGGGGGGTGGAGGAGGAGAAGACCCTATTCGATATTTCTTCGGCGACCATTGTGTTGGCGACGGCGTTGTTGACACAAAGTGACAATCGTTTATCAACGAGAGAGCCGCTCTGAAAAGGGTGGGGGGAGTGTGGAGAAACCCCCTTTACTCTTTCACAATGCGGCGCATGCGCGCACCATCAAATCATCCCTTTACACTGAACTATATTCCAACTCCCCTCCTCCCTATTCCCCCCACCCATCTCTCTCGTGTTCTATTTTGCTCCGGGCATAAGCGGCTTCCCGATTACATATGATGTCTGATCCATTACAAGGCTTGACATACAAATTCGCGGACAATTATGAATCTATTGGATGGAACGATAGAGAGTGGTGGGAGGGGAGGGGAAACGACGTCATGAAGACAGGAGTAGGGTGAATTTATGAGGTTTAATTAATGACGGATCGCCGTTTTTCGGTCGGCTAGGCACAAAAGACTAAGACAGAAATTACATTTCTTTTGGGCCTGCATTAATTGAAATACCGGGCATTCCGCTGGAATCCGGCGGCGAAAGAAGAGCTCGCTCTGCGCTGCCGTGTGGGTGGATGTGCACCCAACGGGTGGGTGAGTGGGTGGGGGGTTGACACAGTAACACAACTGACAGCACAACGCAACTCAAAAGTATGAGGAGGGGGAGGGAATAAAAAAATGCGTAAGGGAGAACAAGCGAGATAAAGAGGAGAAAGAAGTAGTCGTGCTTTTTTTTTATTGACGTGGAAGACGAGCGAGGAAGAAAAAAAGAACGCCATAAAAACAGGAAGGAAATAATAATGGTAAAAAAAGAAGGAAATGAGGAGAAGTAGTGAAGAGGATGCAATAGCCCTCAAAAAACGTAAGTTAAAAAGGTTTAACATGAAGATGACAGCTTATTTTAAAACCTTTTTTTTTTTTTTTTTTAGTTCTACATTTTTTATTTTCGTTGAAGAAAAGAAAATGTATCTCAGCTAAAGAAGCTTCCATGAAAATATACATCGATGTCATATGAGAAAGTTCTCTAAGAAATATAATAAAATATATACATAACTTTTTCTCTCAAAATATCATAGATAATGTATTGTAATTAAATTTGTTATAAATATTATCCTGAAGATAAGTAACAGTAACATACAAGCTTTTATTTG
This sequence comes from Rhysida immarginata, assembly GCA_023313115.1. Classification (NCBI taxonomy): domain Eukaryota; kingdom Metazoa; phylum Arthropoda; class Chilopoda; order Scolopendromorpha; family Scolopendridae; genus Rhysida; species Rhysida immarginata. The sequence continues at coordinate 20,307 of JAHWFO010074189.1, forward strand.
ATATCTCAAAACTCGTTTAACTTTTCTTACAATACGTAGAAATATTCTGACTTTTTGGATGAGAAAAAAGGTTTATTCTCATTTGGCTCTATTCATAAATGCATTCGTGACAATTATCAATCCTTTAAATGTTCATAAACACATCCATATTAGAATTCATGTATTTTTAATCTTTATTTTTTTCGACAAATATCGTATTAATTTTCAATTTAAACATCGAACTGGTCCGCTGGCCAGGAGCGCTGGGGCGTAGGCTTTCCAGTTCTTGAATCTTTTTGGTCGCAGAAATGGAGGTTTATGTTTGTTCCAGAAATGTGTAAAGATAATAGTTAGCGACTTTTGTACCGCAGTTGTCTTTAGATTGTGATAAAATATTAGTCATGTGAAAGTTGGCAAATTGACTTAGATTTTGACGAGTTCAAAATAATCTAACTAACGAATCAAGTTAAGACAATGAATTAATTAGTGAAGTAATCAAAAATTTTAGTATCTCAGAGCACGGCCTATTTTTCAAAATGTTCGTATACTCAGGAACTTTCGTACAACACTTCGAATTAGTTTTCATAAGAGCGCTTTACGGTTTTGAGTTCGTTAAGTTTAAAGCTTATGTAATTCAGTAACTCGTAAATTTAAAAACAGTTAATTGACTTATTTTGTATATACCTCTAAAGTAAATACAGTTTATAAATTAAATACGGGGTTTTTAAAATTGATGGCAGCGGTTTGAAAATATCGAGTGAATTTGGTACTGTGCTCAAGACGTCGCGGACTTGACGGTGGATATGTGGCGGAGTACCATCCTGTTTGAAAGATGAAGTTGGCAGCACTCTGTTTGTAGAAGCTGTGGTCTAAACATATAGGCTAATCTAGATAGGTGTAATGACCAAAGTAAGTGACGCGCCCTAAAATTCCAATCAACCAACCAACCAGAGATACGTGTGCCCTAGCACCGTTTCTTTTGCAAAGAAAAACGGACCATAAATTTAGAATTTTCAGACGGTCGGGGAACAAAATTTAAAGATATGCTTATTTAACATAAACAAATTTAATCATCACAATGTTAAAAGTATGGCTGCAAGAAATTCATGAAACTCTTGAAATCATTTGTAAACACGCTGTGTACTAAGAGGTGGATTTATAAAATTAATCTTTTATGCTTACTTGCATAGCCAAAGTTTTTGAAGTTCATTTTTCCTGTAAATTGTATGTGATATTGTGAAGGTGTAAGTCGATCAACGTTTATCCAAAAGAATTGGACCTAATGATTTAACCCTTGTTTATATGTTTTACCCTTGATTAAATATAGTTTTATTTCCAGGAAATAAATTATTCTTTTAAGATTGCAAATGATACCAAACTCAGGCAAAAAAAAGTAATCAGTGTTTATTTAAAGAGTATAAAAAGGGAAAGTTCAAATAAACTGCTTTCAAAATTGGACTTTAAAAACTGCTATAAAAAGTAATGGCATATTTCTTTTGATATCAAAAGGGACATAATTATATACATACGAAAGCAAAAATTTAAAGTTTTAATATACACAAAAAAGAATTAAAAGGGACTACGATGTCATCTTCATACAGAGTTAACAATAACATAAAATCTGCAGAAATCAAATACAAAATTAAGCAAGCTAAAGTTAATTTCCCGTTCAAATCGACTCTTATGAATTTCTGGAGGTCTTTGCAAATCGCATAAGTGTGCTGGCCCAAAAAACCAGACACACAAAAGAACAGGAACTAAAACCACATAGCCAAATGTAATTCCCAAGTATTAAACATATTAAAATTCTACAGACTAAACATTAATGCATCAGCATTAATAAATTATTTAATTTCTAAATTGGAGACTACACTTACTCCAACAATTGACTATAATGCATAGGCATTAGTGAACGTCAATAAAATTATTGAAATACAAATAATATTACATTAATAACAGTTTGGAAGAGAATACCTCGAATAAAGTTAATAATAAAGAAAATAAACTTCTGCAATGTTTAACAATTGAAGTCCAATACACGTTTGTAAACATAATTACAAATTAAATATTCCAAAGAGCTTTAGCTGTGAAGCAGAAATACATTTATACATTTATTAACATGAAATTAATCCCTTCCGAGGAGGCTAAGACCAGACCCTGCGGTCATCTATTTTTTACCCCTTTATCTGCACTTTTTACCTCCCCCCAAGTCTTTTAATCAAAATGTTGATTTTCCCGAACGTATGTAGAAAATGTATCTTCTTTTCTTTCTCTCAAAAGCTCGTATCTTCTTTCCTTTCTCATCATTTCCGAACGAATGACCTATCACATGCCATATGTTGCCATAGTTCTAAAGACTAAGTGACTGCCACCCCCGTAACTCCGACCCCACTGGAACAATTGGGTCTAAACTTCAAAGTAATGTAGATCTTGCCTAGAGGAATCAGGATACTGATTTTCACTCCTTTACGTACCTAAATAGCACATAGATCTTTTGTTCTCTCTGACTCCCACCCTCGTAATTCCGACCCCAGTGCACTAACCAAAGCCAAAGGAAATAGCGAAGGTGGACATGCCCATAGTAAGCTACATTCCGAATTTCAACCTAGTACCTCAAAAAATGTAGAAATTATGAAGGGGATGGACGAACATTATAAAACCAATAAGTAGCTCTATTCTTTCGCTCATAATAATATAGATTATGAGCACTTGAGCATTCGTGCGTCGACAAAGCGATTTCAAGTGCCCGTGGCGATGTGAATAGTGCTTAAAAGATGAACAGAAAGTAACAACAGATTCATTCTTGACAAATCGATTGTTATATGACATGCCATTATCTTGGTATTCTTTACACTCACTGTCTTAGCATGTGAATTCGACTTGAAGGGGTCTACGAAAAATTCTGAAAAGTTGATACGGACGAGCTAAGATCTTGATGGTCATATTTCTGAAACAGAATTTGAAAATGTCAATCCGTTTTCAAGTTATCGTGCAAACGGCGGACGGTCGGATAAACGTACAGACCAAGCGTGTATTCTTATAAGTAGCTTTTTCCTACAGCTTCTAATAAGCCGAAAATATTCTAATATTTTGTTTCAATAAATTTAAAGGTTACAAAGATCGAATGAAAGTTCCTGCCAGGTGTTAAAAAAAATTTGATGAACCCACTCATTACCACCGATGAACTATTAGGAAAAGAAAATCCTAACATTTTCATTATTTGATGGAAAAAGCAAAAGAGTTCATTATGAGAAAACAGAAGTCTTTCGGACGACAAACTGCCTTCAAGAAGTGAAGAATATGATCAATCTGAGCCAACCACAGTTCTTTGTTGAAAAAGGCAAACGCTAGACCCAGCTTTAAAGAAGCACCGGTGGAATCACCTATCAGGAATCGCACTAATTGGTAGGAAAGATTTGCCAGACCAAAATGCTGTTGAAGACGATTCCGGATAGAATGTGCGAACGAGCACTCGAAAAACACATGTCTGATGGATTCGTCGACACCACAAAACAGGCAACCAGCAGATCCGACTACTCTCCATTGATGGAGATGTTGAAGAGTGTAGAATTTGTGGTGCAGCAGCCGCCATTGGAAGTTAAAAATGGTTCTCTCGAAGGCAATTGCTTTGACTGCCTTCAAGATCACTGACCAAGGATAATTAGGGTGCAAACGAAAGATCTCAGTAGTCGCACCCTGGTCGGACTGCTGGAAGAACCATGATAGACGTAGTCTAATTGACGCAGTCCGGGAAGAAATGTCACCAAATCAAGTTGAAATCAAGAAGAAGAACTGATCTAGGAATAGCAATAGGTAGCGTTATATTGAGAAGTCAACGCGTTTCGAGGAACTCTCATCATCAGGACTCTGAAACTACTACAAAGTTGGCAGTTCGACACCGCATGGTTATATGGAATAATGTCCACCAATCAGAGTGAAGTAGTTCAACGGTGACTGGTGGGCTTACAGCTTAGTGATAATTATTGGTTGGAATATGATGTACAATGACGTTTCCTTAGTAAAAATTACAAGTAAATATCAATAAAATATAGTGGGGCAAAATACCAGTGGAATATTATGTACAAAGACAGACTATAGTGGGAACTATTGGTAAGAAAATTATGTAGGAAACGTCATTGTACATAATTTTCCTACCAATAGTTCCCACTGTATTCTGTCATTGTATATAATATTCCACTGGTATTTTGCCCCACTATATCTTATTGATTTTTTCTTGTAATTTTTACTACGGAAACGTCATTGTACATCATATTCCAACCAATAATTCGTTTTTTGTAATTATCACTAAGCTGTAAGCCCACCAGTCAGGGTTGAACTTCTTCACTCTGATTGGTGGACATTATTCCATATAACCAGGTGGTGTCGCACTGCCAACTTTGTGGTCGTTTCAGAGTCCTGATGATGCGAGTTCCTCGAAACGCGTTGACTTCGCAATAAAACGCTACCTATTGCTTTTCCTAGACTAGTTTCTCGTTCTTACCGGGAATCGTAAATTATTAGTCACTGACAACGAAGGAGGAAAGGGTAGCTATTCACCTTAAAAAAGAAGCGCAGATGCAAGAACACAAAATTTACCCAGATAGGTGGGGGAAGGAGCAAAACATAGCGCCGGATGTCAGGCAGACCTAACTCCTCCTGTCAAAGGGGATAAAAAGGAATTCTGCCCTAAGTGGATGACGACGGACAAAAGAACCCCACACGCAATTCACTATTGCACTACGCAGTTTTACGAGATGGTAAGGTGAATAGGCACTTGGAAGTCAAAAGTGGACAGGTGGACCTACTGCGATGAAGATCTGGCGTCGTAGTGCCGTTTTCGTTGGGATTCCATTCCTTTATTTCCTCGTTGAAACAATGCTCTGCCGTACTACCAACACCGCCTCTACTCAAAGCCTGGGCGCGAAAATTTCATACATTGTTACATCATCATACCTAGTCATAATTTAGGGCTTATTATTAGTAGATATGCGGTTAAAGATGACTACGAGGCCAACGAGATGAACAAGGCCTGAAAGCGAAAAAATCACCTGACCAACTGGGTGCTAGCAATAATCCAACCTTCACTGTCTCCATCTTGGATTTTAACAATCTGTGTGTTTCCTTTTGTTGGAAACAATGAAGGATGGATTGTTGCTAGCACCCAGTTGGGAGGTGACTTTTTCGCTTCCAGGCCTTGTTATCTCGTAGGCCTTGAGATGACTACCTATGAAGTTTTAACAATGTATGATGTTTCCGCGCTCAGGCTTTCTCTTTATACGCTATCCAACGAAAGAAAAAACTGGGCGTGTCTAATTAAATTCCCAATTTCAATTGTTAGACATTGTTGCTAAATAAAATTAACAATTGAAATTGGAAATTTAACTGGACACGCCCAGTTTTTCTTTCGTTGGACAGAGTATAGGTGGTGTTGGTACTGCCAACACCACCTAGACTTGAGGCCTGATAACGGAAAAGCCATACATTGTTAATCATCGTTAGTCAACCATTCTTAATCCTATTTCTGCCAATAATAAGCTCTAAATTTGGATTATTATTGACAAAAATGCGATTAACAATAGCCGCTTGATGATGATGTAACAATGTATACACCTTTTGTCCGTAGGCCTTCTCTCTAGGAGGTGTTGGTACTGCCGGCTCATACAACAAAGGTTGCAGATGTAATACACGAGGCGATATATTTAGAAAAATGAACATAATCCAACAATTAAATAGTTAAAAGCCAATTAATATTACAAAATAAAATATTTATACATTTTTCTTAATAACTTGGAGGCATGTGATGTAAAGAAAATTTTTTGCTTAAAAAATTTTTCGCATACATCACAATGTCGTAAAACGTTTTTGGAAAAAAGTAAAGTTCATCTCAAATAACTGCTTTTAAAAAAGAAAGGGCTTGTTGCATGCACTATACGACGATTTATTCTAACATTACATAATTTCTTTCTCTGTACACAAAATATTTTACGTGGTATTAGACAATTTCTTTCAACAAAACGTACAGAAAAACAAACAGTACTAAAGGCAAAAGTTTGGAGATTTTATGTTTAATACTTTGTCCAGCCACCTTTGAAGTAAATTGCTCCTTGCACACGCTGTCTGAGAGACTCTGTATACTCTGTATACTCTGAGTTTTTCTTTTTTATTTTTATTTTTTATTTTTTTTATTTTTTTTAAATTTTTTTTTTCTATTATTTATCTGAGTCTGTAGTTATTTCCAACTACCAGTGTCTTGAGCAAATTCTCGCTTTGTCAGGTTTTTATATCTGGCAAATTCTCGATTCATTTTACACCAAATTAATTCTATTAGATTAAAGTCAGGACTATTTCCTGGCCATTTCAGGAGGTGAATATTTAGTTATTCGAACCATTTTGGGGACTCTTTTGCTTCATGACATTGTGCTGCGTCTTGTTAAAATGTAAAGTGATTACCAGGGTAGTAAAGAGCAGCACTTATTATCAGATGATCTGCCTTTAATGTATTTCTGTGTAATAGAAAGCGTTAATATTTCCTTTAACAAAACAAATTTCCATTCCCTTATGCAGTTATGTTCTATAAACCATGATCCCTGATGAAAATTTAATTCTATATAATACACATATAAGATGGAGTTTTCTTCTTTCTTGCGCACAATCTTTTGTTTATCACAATTCAGAAGGCCCAAATTTAGATTCTTTAACTTTTTTTTTGTATGGTCCATGTTGAGTGTTCAGTTACCCAAGAGGCTTCTTTGCTCATAAACTAAGGAGTAACCCTTGTCTTTCAAACGACGAATTGTTGTCTTTGAGGAAACTTCTTTCTTGCATATTGCATTTCATTTTGCAGTTATTTCTCTGGCAGTTTGAAATCTCTTACAATACCTTTTAGATATCTATCTCTGGCTTCACTTGTGATGCGTTTTCTGCTGCACCTGTGCTTAACAGTGCAATTTCCAGTTTTCTTATATTTTTAAATAAGTTGGCTTACAGCTTTTGTAATTGGGTTGATACATGTAACATAACATTGCAATCCATTTTACTATTTGCTATTATCGCATTCAGCCTCTCTCTCCCAGGAGAACTTAAAAATTCGCCATTATGAGCGCTGAAACTAAAAAAACGGTGCTGCCATCTGAGAGGCGTACGAGGCCTATTGTTGTTTTTCATCTTTTATTATTATTACTAGGGCGGACTGCGATTCGCGGAGCGCTTTCTTGACCAATAATTTAGAGCGAACCGTTATTGATTGTTAAGAAAATGACTAACTAAATTCTTTAAATTGATATTAATTTTTATTGTTGAAACAATTTTATTTTAAACTGCTTAATTTGGCTAGTCTTCACGCCTAACCTTCCACGATACATGGTTGTTGATATTAATCAACCGCGGCTTTGCAAATGCCGGTTCGATCAATAAACCGTTGATGGTCTTCACTCGTGAAAATGCCACGTACGATAAGCCAAGTCCAAATTCTGAATCACCAATATCTATGACTGCTTTATCAACAGTGATTCCTTGTGCTTTGTGTACAGTGATTGCATAGGCTAACTTAAGCGGAAATTGCTTACACGTACAAGATACTTCTCCTTTTTTGAAGCCAACGGCGACCGGTAAAATGGGAACTGCTTCATTGGTTAATGTTGGTCCAGTATAGGTTGCGAATTTGACGAGAATGCACATCGGCAGTTCATTCAAGTGGTTGCGAGTTTCAGTTGGCGAGTAGATAATGTCGACAACCACACCGACCGCACCGTTACAGAGGCCTTTGCTTGTCCAAAGATTCCGTGTAAGCATAATTTGACATCCAACGGAGAGACATGATTGGGAAGACAGGCCTTGTGCCTCGTCTGAACGGGCCAGAGCTGCTGTTGCGTTATTGTGCATTGCATTGACCCTTGTTACTGGGGTTCCAAGTGATCTCAACATGTAGGCATTGTGCTAGTTCACGTTATCCTTTTTTGATTTGATTCGAATGCTATTTGTGAATTGATGACTATCAATAGCGTTTACAGCAAATCTTGTCGACAAAAAAACGTAGTCCGATTCTGTAACTGTTCCATTACCAATATCATTCAAGACTTTTCGGAATTGCTCCTGGTCTGGACCTGACTGTCGCATAATTTCGGTGAGCTCAAAATACTTTTTGAACTGATTAAACAAAAGTTTTCCACGGTTGATAGCCATATTTTCGGTACTTGGCCTGCTTAAAAGTGAAGAATCGCCGACAGGAGGTAGTTGGTTGAAATCACCAAGAAGGTAAAGGAATATTCCGCGAAACTCTACGATTTGATGCTGAGGTATCGCTTGACGTAACCTCTGGTCAATGGCGGCTAAAAGCTTCAAACCGATCATAGACATTTCGTCACAAATGATAACTTTGATGTTTGAGAACTTTTCTTGAAGTAATCTTTCGTTTTCCCCCGTGAGATCAAGATAAATGCCATTCCGAGAGATATTCAAATGGAAAACTGAGTGAATAGTTTGACCGTTGATATTGTTAGCTGCAACGCCGGTAGGAGCTGTTAATAGTACCGTACCAGATCCAAATATATTTTCTATTTTCTGAACGATAGCTCTGATCAAGTAAGATTTGTTTGTTTACGTTTTTCTCGATGGTAGGTCGGATTTGAAAAATTATTTTTTCTTGACCATCACCATGGCCATGCAAATTTTCATTGTTGTGACTATTACGTGTCAAAAGTTTTATGCGGTCATCGAATTACACTTGTCGACTGTTAACAGAGCTTCGCTAGCGCTTCGCTCTAATTATTATTATTATTATTATTACCACCCTTATATTAACTCGCTCTTGGATCTTGTGAGATGGTACGGAACCTTTCAGTCGAATTTTGAAGCACTTCTGCTTTTCCATTCGCTCTTAAATTTTTCCTACAGGTTTGCTCCTGATGACAACACATTTTAGCAATTCTTTCTTAACAATTTCGGGTTTTTTCCCCCACAAAAAAATTTAAATAGATCCATTTTTCCTGCATGTCTATAGAGTTTTGTTTGCGTGAGAGCAGTTTGTGACGTCAGAATTTGTTTTGCCAATAAGATTGTTTCTTCTAAGTTATAAAACTTAAACTTTTATATTGAGAATAAGGGTGGTAAAAAAATGCTTCATTTTTCTCTCTTTACTTATTGTTTAAAGAAATGATGTAGTATGAAGAATCAGGACTTTTTGTGGTCAAGTGGATTTTATGTCTCCTGATTCTTCATACTGCAATAAGCATAGCTCCAGAAGTTTTCTTCTATTAAGTTTTATGTTTAGGATATAAGATGGTGTAAATTTAAAATATATTCCTGTGTGATGCATAGGACAATTCAATTTTATTTTAACGCTACTTGTTTGAAATGAACTTTTCCTTTTTTCAAAAAAAAAACTCCATATTTTTATTTAGGAGGGTAAATATCAAGTTCTTGTAATATTAAAGAAAATAATTTAATAAGGAAATATTTATTCTCATTTCAGTTATCGCCATTCCATTGAAGATTTTAAATACTCTTAATTAATGTGGAAATTTTAAAAATTTATACGATCCCGTATTAAATCAAAATTACCGCAACGATAAAAAATATATATTTTTGCAGAAGAACGCATATTAAAGGAATAAAAAAAATCATGATTTTTCCTTTTAAAAATAATGATTTTTTTCCCTTTTGCAGGGTTTATTCAAGGAGCATGTAATCTACATTAAGCGTGAGTATTATTCCCATACACAGCAGATAATTAATGTTAGGAAATGAACTTGAGAGAAATATTAAATTAAGATCGCAGAGAGCGTTGTCGAAGAATTGCGGGGAGTCGGAGGTGGTTGGGGCAGGGTGTGGGTGGAGGAGAAAGAGAGAAAATGTAATAAGAGGAAGATCGCGGAAGAGGAGACGTTATTGAGTGTGCAATTGGTGGAGACGGCATTGGGAGGAGGAGTAGTCGGGAAATTGATTGAAAGAAGCAGTCTTAGAACGGAATGAGTTCTCTCAACAAAAGCTCAAGAGGAAGGGGAAAAAAAGCCAGCAGAGAGACGAAGTAAGTCGATGAAGACACGGTGACTCTAGTTCCCAAATTGGTTTGGCTTGGTCGATTCCATTCAAACTTATATTATTAAGGAGAGCTATTCTCCACGGGAAAAAGCAAGATATAGTTCCTCTCTTCCCTTCATCCTTTCACTCCGTTTTTCTCTCTCTCAAAATTAAATGTCGGGGCGACGGCGACGGCGGCGGCGGTGGTGCGTAAGAAAAGGAGGGGAGGCCGGGGAAAGAGAAAAAAAAGCGAAAAATAAGGTTTGTTATTGAGATGGTAGTCGGACTGAAAACGTCTTCACTTTATCCACCCTTGGGGATTGAAAAAACCTTAGAGAGAGCGCATTATTGGGAGGAAGACGATATAGATGAAAGGAAATGCTCTGAAGTGTTTAAGAGAAACGCTCAGCGATGAGCAAAGAAGAGGCTCGTGTACTTTCAATATGATACCTACGGTGCTCATATATTAATAACGTATTTAAGATGCAGAAGAAAGAGTCCATTAAGGTCATTATAATATATCATCTTCCATCGTGATTTTCGAAATGTACGCAAAATTGAGGAAACTTAATGTTTTTTTTTTTAAAAAAAAGATTTCTTTTAATTCTTCATATAAATTTTCTGCTCTTATACTTAAAAATTAAAAGAAACAGTTAAAATGGTTTAGATTTTTCGTATATTCAACACGGAATTGTGAGCTGATCATTAACTGTCAAATAGTAAACTGAGAAATGTTTCTGAACTTTAGTCTTTAATAATTGTTTGTTTCTCTACGAACTTTTCATTTTATATCTGGCCAGAATTGGTAGAGACAGAAAAGTAATGTGTGCATGGATCGCATTTTAAATAAATGTCATATTTCATTTTATACCTGGCCAAAGAAGATAAAGTGGATATACTGAATTTAGTAGATGGTATTATTTGGATGCTTAAGGAAATTAATATGACCAAAATTTAAAGTCGATAAGAAGAAAAACCGTCAGTGCTTTGAACAGTGGGAAATATTTTCACTTTAATAAAGGCAAAATTGTTTATTCATTAATTATATATTAAAAATTTTATGGTTTACAAATATTGTATTTGCTTTCCTTTATGCTTTATGCGGCTAAAAGGGCTGGGGCGCAGTTCTCAACAGTTGATACCGTCGAGTGGCGGATTGGAATACCGCTGCTGCATGGATGTTTTATATGACTAATCTTTCGAAAGGCAGCAGAAACTACCCTATTAATTCTTTCCAATTTACCAGTAATGAAATCTTCTGGCAGCAAGCCTCCGAATGGAGCTGACGCCACCACCATTTATGTTTTGGGGCAAGACAGTCAATATTATTACCAGGGTTCTCTCCAGGCTCTTTTGAAGGGACGCGCAGTCCGGCTAGTTTTGATGACCGTCCGGCTGAATACACAAAAATTTGCACAACATATCATAATGTTTTATTTGGTTTTAATTTTTGACCGCCCGGATATTTTATCTTTCAGCTCCCTGATAAAATATTCTGCACTCTTTTGATTACTTCATATGCTGCACTCTTTTTTTCATGCTTGTCACTATATTATTAAAAGTACTAGTACATGAGCAAATTTATTAACAAAGATCGGATACTTGGGAAAGTGCGCTATGAACAAGAAGATAACTATATAAAACTGAGGTGGTCTATCGTATTATCGGTAACTTTTACACTATGCCGCGCGGATGTGATCCTTACGAGTTCCTCTAAAACTTAATTATAAAATTTGCTTTTGTGTAATGTTTTCATAAGTGGACTCGGCTAAACGAGACAGATGAAATTCTCCTGTAAGTGATGTCGCGAAGAGATCTTATTATGGATGCTTATTCCTGGCGCTGTTCCTTCCGTTTTTACCAGCAGATTTGACTGCTTGGGGAAGTCATCCGGGCAACTTCGCAGACCACCACTTCATCGATCAACTGTAAGTAGAGAAAAATCAAAACATGCAAAGGCACGTTTCGGATGTGATCCAAATGGAACAAAGAACTTGTGAGAGTTAAATATGTCTTTGCAAAAGACCCCATCAGTACCCTAAATAGTATTTAAAGATGCTGAGATCCAGACAAGTGAAAACATCGAACACTCTAATGCATTTTATCAAAATGGTACAAAAATATAAACGCCTGAAAATATCCATGAAACGAAGCTAAAGAGAAGGTTTGTTTATCCCGTAACAAAGATATGACCAGTCAAGAAAGGATTCAAAATCAATGTCATTGCTCATAAGGCTAATGCATCGAGCTCGAAAGGAATGCGGTATCAGCCATGACATCTTGTAGAATCGATGCTACTGATATCCAAATGGAAAAAGTCAAATGAACTGAAAAAACGAAATTGTGTGCAAGTGTTTTCGTTTATGAAGACATTACAGAGTCTAAGATCTACTGCTGCTTGTACAAATGGGCTCAATGCAAAAATTTCTACAAATTATGGAATAAAAATGCAATCGATTGATGAATGAGAACGTTTCTTGATGATCAAATTAATGAAGTGGACAGGTTTTATTCATTTTCGGGCTGGCTGACAGTGAGAAAACACTGGACAAGCGCCTCGAAAATTGAGCCGCAGTTTTCGCTACTGATTTTTCACTGGTATTGGAAACTGCATTGCAAGTACTTTCTTCTCAGCTGGAGGACTCAGTTGATAGCTGCTAACACCCTAAAAACGTTATTGCAGCAATTGAAGTAAAACAGAGAAAAGCATTGCAGTGGTGTGTGATGGGGCTGCAACAAATAAACCTGCATAAAAATTCATGGGCATCCAGATTGAATCAGGAATCATTAAAAATTCCATTCAAAATCGTCACTATCATGACAGGAAAATATTAATGTTTAATATTTGAAAAGTAGAATATTTAATTTTATTGATGAAAACTTGTAAAGAAAATTCCACAGCCTGGATTCGAGTCAGGAACACATGGCTCATGCCGCCAACGCGCTAATCAATTGCGACACTGCGGACATGAAAGCATTACGCTATTTACATGTCCTTTAAGCTTGGTTAGAGCAGTTACCTAATCCGTAGGCTGGAACTATCTTTCCTAAGGCGTAATATTCATTAAAGTATAGCTCTAGATGGGTACACATTTTTTCATCAGTAATTTAACATCTGAGGTATGGCGTATGATTAAACCGTCATGAACCCATTTTGAGGTCCGACGAGTCACGTTTTCTGGCCCATCACGTGGACGATCGAGTGAGTATACGCCGATTTCCAACAGAAACTATGGCACCCGAATGCACAGTTAAACGGATACAAGTCAATGGTGGCGATATTATTGTATGAACGATGTTTCTTGAGCCACGGTAGGAACCATCACCCTTATGCAACAATCTCTGACTGCCGTCCAGTATGTTAACATCGTTGAGGATCATGGAGTGGTTCGAGGAACATTCCATGGATAATGCACCATGCCTTAAAGGCCTGAATCGTCTTGGAGTGGTTCAAGGAACATTCTGCTGACTTTAAAGTCATGTGTTGTCTTCTGAATAACCCTAGACATCAACCCAATAGAGCATTAGACATCAACCCGGAAAAATGGATTCGTGCTGCTCCACGACCACTATGCAATGTACGGGATCTCGAGGATCAACTGGTGAAAAATGACCTCTATTGGTCAATGGCTGTGACCCAAAGACTCGCCTGGGGCGACGGCTACGCAGGCCAATACGCAGAAGGCTACGCTATACTGTGTGCTGAGACACATTGTCTGGGTCACCGCTGTTGTAGCTTTTGGTGATTTGAGCCACTGTTAGCCCTTCGTTCACGGCGAACAATGCGAACTAGTCTTCGCTCCTCTGGAATCAATGCGCCGTGGACGGCACCGCAGTACGGCGACTCGTCGTTTCTCCATCCGTACACCACTTTCGATAAGTACTCACAACGACTACACGTGAATAGCCTACCAAACGCGCAGTTTCCGAAATCGACGTTCGGAGGCGCTGGGCCATCACGATTTGCCATTTGTCGAAATCTGATAAACCTGCTGCTTTTCCCATGCTGCGACTGAACACACTGCATTTGGAAACACAATTCACTGGCGGTTTATGTACGATGGTATGAGCCGTGCTTGCCCTTATATTTGTCTCAAAGCGAGCTCAATTTTCTAAGATGGAGGTGGTCATAATCAAGATAATCTACTAAATATTAGAAAATCCCGTAGTGTAGTATGGCACGATTGGCGTTTATGCCTAACAGGTGATGCTAAAGTGGCATGGTGGCCTGAAAAAGCACAAATGACAGATTTCTACATAAATCTGGAGAGGAGATCTTAGCTTTAAAGATCTCAATAGCTTCGATGGAGAATGGTCATAATTTCACTTTGCTTTTTTGGGGCATGTCCCGTCCAGGCAAGGTGGTTCGCGTAGTGTGATTTATTATCTTGTTTGTGTTTCTTAGGTTAGCAATTGATTTGGACAAAAAAATGAAAAAATGCTTTGTATCCGGTTGCAATAGTGGGTATAAAACATGCACGATCACCGTGCAACTATTTCAAGCCCCAAAAGATATTTTGAAAAAATAAGAATGGGAACAAAAAATTCATCAAGATGACCGAGAGCTCTGAAAATGATTATGTATGTTCGCTGCACGTCGAAGTAAGTTATAATCACTGTAAGACAAATTGTGAAATTTTATAAATTTTTTACGTCTACGTTATTGATGGTAAGGAGGTGCACATTCCTAAAATCCTGTTCCTACAATTAATAAAAAATCTTGTTCCCACAAATATTTCCCAATCAACCATTCTAAACGACATGCAGAATACACACAGAAATCGTCTAAAAAAGAAATTTTATTTTCCAGGTTGGTGCAAAATCAACTGCTGACTAGATTGCTCACAAAAATTAGGAGATACTTCAAAATGAATAGGAAACGATAAAAAGCAGCATTTGAATTTTGTTTATTAAATAAGAACATCAGAAAAGCAAATCGCAAGTCAAATAAAGTTGGCCGATTATGGAAATGAGATGCAAAACCATACCTTTATTTCATTGGTCAAAATCTGTATATATAAAGAAGGATGTTTGTGGGTTTGTTTGTGGATATTGAATACAAATCTACAGTTTCATTCCGATCTTGATGAAATTTTTCATATTTGACCTTCAAACTATGAGGAAGGTCACTGTCTACCTCAGATTTCGAAAAAATAATAATTATCGATAAAAAATCGATATTCATGGTTATGGCAGGGCATATTAATGAGAAATATCTCATAACCAACAATCCAAGGCAAAGTTTGTGCAACAATAGGTATCAACAATGGGGTCTACACGCAATTCACACTACGCTCGGACCACCAACAGATATCTCATGACCAACAATGCAAGGCAAAGTTTGTGCAACAATAGGCCCGTCGTGTTCGCATCAACAATGGTATCAATGCGCAATTCACCAATAACAATGAGCACAAAATGATGCAATGATAGAAAGTTCAAAGAATTATAACAATGAACATAAAATGATGATGCAATGACAGAACATTCGTTTCCAAGAATTATAACAATGAACATAAAATGATGATGCAATGATAGAAAGTTACTTTCCAAGAATCATTAACAATGAATAGGAAATGGATATAATAGACGAAATAGATAGGGCAGTCTCTCTCGATGAGGCAAAGGCGATACACGTGTCTTCCTTCAGCTCCCTAACAAGCGTTCAGACGATATTCAGCAGCTAAGAGACAAAAAACTATCCGGGCGTCAGAGACACCTGAACAACGGGAGCTTCGTCTACAGCAGAAGCGTATGCAAGCTTCCACGTCAAGGGCAAGGGAAACTTCGAAGGAAAGAGTGTTACGTGTACAACGTGTTCGACGTAGAACGGAAGAATTGAGGGTGGCGAATCGACCTTCTGATTTAAAATTATCGCGGGCAACGCCGGGTGCCACTGCTAGTGTACTATAAAAATACTGAAGATATTGGAGTATCTGTATTTTCCGTGATCCTCAAAGTGCACATCCTGCAATTTCTTTGCTTTTGCAGTACCCCTGCAACATGATTTGTGCGAATCCAAAGCCTGGAGAGCCATAGGACTTCTTGAAGTTGTACAAACACAGATAACATAGGCAGCAGCACTTGGAACATCCCAAAGCGTGATGAGCAGACTGTGGATTAGCTTTCAAGCGACTGGCGCAGTACGAAGAAGACAGAGGGCAGGGTCGCTTATCGACCACAGCAGCAAGAGTGACCGCTACTTGACCTTGTTATCAAGAAGGAAGGGGCGCAGCAATGTAAAGGTGAATTGCGGGGTCAGTTTCTTGCTGTCACTGGACAATGGGAATGCACGCAGACAACTCTAAATCGGCTCTATCGTGGCGAATTGTATGCCCGTCGACCAATGGTAAGCATTCATACCGTTATCTGCTGAACACTGTAGAACCCGTAGAAGGTAGGCTGATGAGCATCGTCATTGGGCCCGAGATGAATGGTCAACTCTCATCTTCTCTGATGAGTCAAGATACAGTCTGCAGCCTGACAGTCATAGTGTCCGATCTGGTATGAACGAAGAATATGGGAGAATCCAGGTTTCGTGCGAGAAAGGAACTCCTTCGGTGGTGGTAGAATCAATGTGTGGGCTGGAATCGGCATTGGTGGTCGTACCGACCTCTAGGTCGTCAGAAACCGATCGTCGACTGCTGTCAGATAGCTCCATTGCGTGGGAGATGCTTCCCTACACGAGAAGACATTCCCAACGCAGTGCGAAGCGAGATTACCAGATTGGAGAATGGAGCAGCTGATGGTATTCGTCTTCTTCCTCATCGTTGAGAGCAAACGGTTGATTGCCTTGGAGATTATTCGAAGGTTCTTAATGTGTTCTTGTGTTAAGGTGCGTGCAAACTGTTGTGGTCAACTATTAAGGTAGATGTTTTTTGTTTGTTTGCTCTTCTCCCTTGTCTACAATACTTCTTGAGTAACCCATGTAACCTACATTATTCGTAAAGTAACATATGTATATTATAAAATGTTTGTATAATAGCACATTTGCCTGCAAAAAAGTAATTGCCATCACTTTGTAAGTGACCCTTGTATTAATTGATATAGCTGTTATCTACAGTATGTTAGTTTTGGTTTGGAATTTTATTATCACTCCGTGAGGTTCCCGGGTGAGATATTTTTGCGGAAATTTGTATTGAATGTGGAATGTTTCTTTTTTGCTTTTTTAAACTCACACTATCGAATTTGGGATATTAAAGTGAATATTGAAGTGGAAGAGTTATAAATTTCATTAGAACTAACGAATTGAAACTTGTATAAATATAAATCTGGTTAGGTTTTACGAGAATAAAATTTATCACTATTAAATTTTTCACTAAAGAGAACGCAACTGTCTTCTCCAAACGCTTTTATCAGCTATTTTATTATTTTTACACAAGAATTACAATTGCAATCTAAATTTGAGCGATACAAATCTTTTGAGGTATTTAACGAATTCCGATAAACCAATAACAAAATTACGTGGAAGAGACAGCAGAACCTAAGGGCTATTTTTCCGGTATTTTCATTAGTCAACAAAAGCTTTCATTTTGCTGACATTGTCGACAATTCGATAAAGTCATTCCGCCGTTCA
The DNA here is from genome assembly GCA_023313115.1 of Rhysida immarginata. Taxonomy (NCBI): domain Eukaryota; kingdom Metazoa; phylum Arthropoda; class Chilopoda; order Scolopendromorpha; family Scolopendridae; genus Rhysida; species Rhysida immarginata. The sequence goes on from JAHWFO010074189.1 coordinate 37,879, forward strand.
GATCGACGTTTGGCTGGACTTGTCATCTGATAACCCTCATGTGGGTGACGTCATCAAAAATACCTTTTTCAATTCAGCCAATATTACTTAAGGCCTTGTTGCATAGTTTTGAGCATATAAATTTTTGTTTTCATTAATAACGAAATACAAATATTAATAGATAAACCTTTTAAAAAATATTTTTCATTATCAGAATTTCTCTAAGTTTAATAGTAGAAGTTTGGTGGTTTTAAATATATTTTGCTGTTCGTCTAGTTAGCGTTTTCATACAGGCCTATGAGACAATTTATATAAATTTCCACACAAAAATCTTCAAATACAATTATGTAGATATTTTCTCTGCCATATTCTTGAAATATTATTCACATGCTATTCGGCCCTTAAAGTCAGACAAAATTAAAACAAGGTATCTGCGGAAGAATTGAAAGATTAATGGACAGAAAGATCGCATGGCGATCGAAACCGCGCAAACCTGATCAATAAAATCATATGTGATAAAGCGGAAGATAAGATAAGTACCTAAAATAAGTCTCTACTGAAGAAAATATGTTTTCTCTTTTTGACAAAAAATCTTCATGTAAAATTTATTAATAGTTATATTTCAACTTTTCTCTTGACAGATTGTGTTTAAGGTTGAGATTTCAATCAGTTCTGAAAATGATTTAATCAGAAATTTTGAAAAATTTATTCATGTACTCTTTCATCAGTTTCAAAATTGGATTTAAGGCAAAATATTGTTAGGTGTAACTACACTGCTTGCCAAAAGTCATGGGGCACCCCTATTTTAGATAAAAATAGGCAGTTTCATGCAATTTAAATGTTGTCGTTCATCCCAGCACTGCACAACAAAGGTCGCTTGCATGGTGTAAAAATGGCTCAAAAAAAGCAGCTTTCGGACTTCGAGGGGAGGGGGGGGGATTGTATACTTGTTGGGTACCATCTTGCAGGTAAAAGTGTTAGGGAGAAGTCAAGCCTTCTAAATATCCCTAATTCATTCGTTCAAAACATCGTCCGGGCTTGGAAAAATAAGGGTACGACAAGTGTTCAACCCAGGACCGGAAGACCCAAAATTATGTCCATCAGAGACCGAAGGGCGCTTCGCAGGGTGGTCACTGCAAACCGTAAAACATCAGTTGATTGACTGACAAGATCTTTCACAGATCCACTGGGACAACTTAAACACCAGAACTGTTCGCAGAGAATTGTATTCACTGGGTTTTCATGATAGATATGTTGCCCACATACCCCATGTCAGCACCTGCAACGCAGCGAGGAGATTGCAATGGTGCAAAGAAAGACGCCACTGGATCCTGGAGCAATGGCGGATGATTGAATAGAATGACGAGTCACGATACACCATCTGGCAATCGAATGGAAGGATTTGGGTAGGTAAATGTCTGGAGAACGTCATCTGGCAAGCTGTGTAGTGCCCACAGAGAACTTTGGTGGAGGGTCAGTGATGGTGTAAGGTGTTTTTCATGGTTTGGTTTGGGTCAAATCGTTTCTGTGGCAGTCTTCTAAATGCCGAGCGTTACCAAGACATCTTGGACAAGGCCACGCTCCCTGCTCTCTGGCAGTACTTTGCAAATCGCCCTTTTCTCTTTCAACACGATAACGAACCTTCCACAAAACAAGGTTGGAGTGTCACTTGCGCGCAGGAGCGGAGCGCCAGAAATCCGTGACTGAACTGTCGAAGGCATTTTTGGCGGAATGGCGAAAAATCCCTGCGGAAACATATCAAAAACTAGTGGACAATATATACGACAGAATAGAGGCTGTGATAGCAGCAAAAGGTGAACCAACTAGATATTAACATATGCATTTTTCTACGTGTTTCTATTAAATTGGTGGTGTCTCATGACTTTGGGCAAGGTAGTGTATATATTCCAAATAACATAGTCTTAAAAAAATCGATCATATATGTGTTAAAGAAGAGCTTAAATTAACCCCAGTGGAGTGTGTGAAGACAGTTGTGTTATTACAGTAAAATCCGCTTAAGTTAATTGATTTTTACAGTAAAATCATTCGGCTTATCCAGAATTCGACATACACGACATGCCCAAAACGAGGCTGGATTAAAGGTATGTGATTATTGATAGCATGTATGTACTACAGTATTTAAATAAAACTGGAAACTAATTTATTTATTATGTGGATAAATTTTTGAAGAAAATTTTGCCTGCTTTAAATTTTTAGATACATTCGAATCGACAGTATTATCTAATGAAAATATGTTAGGAACGTTATCGTTTACATTATGTATATGAACGAAACAACCTTTAACGATTTCCAACGAGATTTGGGCCATAATTTCAGTGGATAAAAATTTGAAAAACAATTTATATTTTTCGAATAAACACATGTTCTTAAATACAGTCTCATTTCTAAAACACTCGATTTAAATTGTCACCACTGGCTTCACTTTAATCTATTCACGTAATGTAATCTGATTGGCTTCACTCGCATTAATTTATTTTTTTTCAATAAAAAAAAACAAAAAAGTATTTTTTCCTAACGTTTCTTGGCTAAAATCCATTCGACTTATCCGGAATTAATGAAAAAACAATTAATTGTTTCAACGAAATTTGCATTATAAATTCAAGTGGGTGCAGGGATTTCAATTTTATTTCGACTTAGCCGACTTCGACTTAAGCGGATTATACTATATATTTTATTATGAAATGGTGATTTAATAATACAAAACCAGGAAATGGTCTTTATTTCGTAAACTTTTAAAATGTAAGAAAACAAACAACCACAAAATAATAGCGCCATTTTAAATTTCAACGTTTTTGCGTGTGTTCGAAATAATTCAGCTAATAATGTGATCACTCATTCACTCATAATAAAAATAAAGGAAATAACAAATAAAATATCAAAGATCTGGTTGATAATCTATAGTTCAACCCTAAAAGTATAAAACAAAAAAGGCTGATATCCAATCTAATTTTATAAGAAATAGTTTGGACATAGTTAAAGGAGTGGTATGAGCAATGAATCTACCACATACATTAGTTAGGCAATAGGAAAAATGTCATCAAATGCTTGCAGAAGAACTATTTAGGTATTTTCTTTAAATATGCCCTTCCTTCTTCATTATACGAGGGAGGTCATACAATTGCATAGAAGGCAACCAAATTTGGTGGGGTCACCAATCCCTCTCCACAAAGACTTCCTGCAAAGTTACACAATTCTACCTTCGATATTTCACCCGTGAATGCCCTGAATGCGTAGGCTTATCCACAGCCACAGTAATGGCCTCATCACCTGTGTGAAGTCCCCTCCCATGAATTGGCTTCTTCGTTTTCCTAAACAGGAATGCTCACTGGGCGCCTGTCTGGCCTTATTTAATAAATCGAATAAGCCACTTCGCTTAACAGCGATGATGAGGCCATTTCTGCTTTAAGGAGTCGTTTTCCAAGCAGACGACGGGCTCTACTTTTACGGCATTCACGGGTGAAATATCGATGGCAGAAATGTGTGGCTTTGCAGGATTGGTGACCCCACTAAATTTGGTTGCCGTCCAATCATCTGTTCAATGCAATTGGGTCATTCCACGTCAGTTCAGGCAGGCATTGGCACTGACCTCTCGGATATTAATGAAATTTGGTATACACAATTGCCCTAGGGAGCTGGTAATGAATGCCAAATATTATTAATTTTTTTTCATTTTTATGGAAGTTACGGACATTTAAAATTTGCGAAATTTGAGTGGGGGCCTTATCTACGAAGTACTGTAACTTCGGTTGTATTTTACTTAGAAAGATATGATTGGTGTCCTATGAAAGCCCTTTAATTGTAGATTCTATGTGAAATTTTTAAAATTCTATTACGCATGCGCAAATATTTGAATTTAATAAAAATATTTTATTTATGCAAATTTCTCAAAAGGTGGGTATTTTTATTTTCGTTAAAAAATTAATAATATCCGACACGTACTCTCATAAAAACAATACAAAAAATTCAAAACTGTGTTTTGCTCCGTTTTGAAGATATTAATTTTAAAGCTTGAGCTCCAAACAGCGGGAGTCAGGTTGTAGGGACTTGACTACTCGTACAGGGAAGAGAAAGCGTGTAACCTTGGGACCATTCATTTATTTACGTTTTATTATTTATATAAATAGTATTATAAATTATAATTACACGAGAAAATAAAATCAATAGTAGCATTACAATACAGCATTACAATTACATTATATCAATAGGAAAAATGCTTCTTAGAACTTCAGATTTTTTTTTTCAGAAGACAGAAAGGCATTGAGCAACTGTTAAATAAGAAGATAATTTAGTAAGAAAATATAAATATGAATTATGATGTCGAATTGTTAGTAATAAAGAAAGTATATTTACTTTACATTTGCTCAGAGTCAGTAACTTCTGAGTTACCCTGAAGGACGAGATGAATTGCAGAGGCAGATGAAGTTGATACAGGCTTCATAATACAGGGTGATTCAAAAATTTGTGTGCAGTAATGCATGGAAACGTGTACAGCACACACATCAATGTACTTTCTGCAGGACGTCTTTGCTGATCGAATTATCTCGCGTGGCATCTGACCTGCACGCTCACCGAACCACACATCTCACGATTTCTTCCTTTGGGGTGCCTTGAAAGGTAAAGTGTATGCAAACAATCCGCACACTTTGCTTGAGCTGAAGGAGGAAATCACAACTGAAGTTCAGCAAATCTCACCAGCCATATTGAGCAGAGTGTTTCACAACGTGCAACTGCATCGTGATGCAGGGATTGCATAAACTTTTATATCGTCATCAGGGATTGAATGTCTCTTAAGGTGCTTTGGAAAATGGTGAAAGTCGCAAGGTGCAAGATCTTTCATCTTTGAACTGCAGTTTTTCATCTTTGAACTTAGGCGCTGCAACACCTCTTGTGTGTGGCGATTGTTTGCGGGGGAGCGTTATCGTGCTGCAGAAGATGCTCCAAAGCTGCCATTCAATCCTGGTGTCAACAACAACCCCGGACTTCCTCTCCGACGGGTTCACCCGAGTGGTCACACGTTGGTGCCGTGCATGGAAAGGGATGGAGATAATGTCGAAAAGTGAACAATGCATTAAATAGAGGACAAATGTAAAGTATCAGATACAAAAAAAATTTTGAAAATCGGTTAACAAATATAAAAGTAACAGCCATGGAGGCATTACTTTTCGATCAACCCTCATATCTTCTCTACATTTATTGAATTTTCTTTTAAAAACTTAATGAGTTCACATTGAAAGGAATAAAACACAGCTGTAGAGTGTTTAAGACAATTGGATATTACCATAAAATTTATATTTCTTAGGATGCCTTGTCCATTTGAAGAACTGTAACATAAAAACAGATGTATTGTAGCTTGGAACTCGATCTTTAAAAATTAATATCTTCAAAACGGAGAAAAACACAGGTTTGAATTTTTTGTATTGTTTTTATGAGAGTATGCGTAAGATATTAATAATTTTTGAACGAAAAAAACCCCCACCTTTTGAGATATTTGCATAAATAAAATATTTTTATTAAATTCATATATTTGCGCATGCGTAATATAATTTTAAAAATTTCTTGTAGAATCTACAGTTAAAGAGCTTTCATGTATCACCAATCACATCTTTCTAAGTAAAATACAACCGAAGTTACAGTACTTCATAGATAAGCCCCCACTCAAATTTCGCAAATTTTAAATGTCCGTAACTTCCATAAAAATGAAAAGAAATTAATAAGATTTGGCATTCATTTACCAACTCCCTAGGGCAATTGTGTATACCAAATTTCATTAAAATCCGAGAGGTCACTGCCAAAAGTGAAAAATTTCTGCCTGAATTGACGTGGAATGACCCAATTGTATGAAGTTTATGACCGCCCCTCGAATATGTGCTGTATCTGGAACATCAGCCATCCGATATTTTATACAGAAAGAGTTTATTTTAAATGCTTAATAAGAGACATTTGCATTAGAGAATAATAAAATAACCAAGATGTCACTTGGAAACATATTAAAAATGTCTAAATAAGCCACTCCTGATAATAACATTTCCTAAAAATGCTAAACGACATGGTCTTTGCATTATAAACCGTGTCGCTTCCCTTTAATGTCTCCCAAATCGCAGTTGGCTATTTCGCCTCGATGTCAAATAAATAAGATAATGTCAAATGTCAAAAAATTAAAAATAATCAATAATAAACAAATAAATTGAACGACGATGCTTGACAATTATTTTAGTATTCAACTTAATAAATGAATTGTACAAAAAGTTTCCATAAAATTTTCAAATACTCTACTTGGACAAAAGTATCTGAACACATGTATTAGGAGAGAAAACAATGTCTTATTTCATAAATTAGTATCCGGTAGGTCCGCCTTTCGCAGCAATAACAGTCTCCACTCTACTGGGAAAGCTTTCATGTAGCTGGTGGAATTTTCTTCTATTCTGCAAACAGTATGTTGGCGAGATCGGTGGCGGATGTTGGGTGAGTCGTCTGTTCCGTAATCATCGTTCCAATTCATCCCAAAGTGCTTCTATCGTATTTAAATCCGAGCTTTGGCAGGCCAACCCATTTCTTCAACGTCCATATCATGGAACTATCCTGTAAGACCCTTGTTTTGTGAGCAGGAGCATTATCGTGTTAACAGGAAAACGCCATCCCCGAGTTATTGCCTCAACGTAGGAAGCGCCAAATTATCTAGGATATCTCTATAACTCTCACTGTCGTAAAGGACCTAGTTCATATCATGAAAAGCACCCCCACAACATGACACTGCCAACACTGAATTTGACAGTTGGAACAGCACAGTCGGACTGAAAGCATTCCCCTGACAATGCCAAACCTACACCTTTCCGTCGGATTTCTAGATGCTGTACCGTGATTCGTCACTCCAGAGAACACGTTTCCACTGATCCAGAATCCAGCTGCGGTGAGCTTTACACCTCGCCATACGATCTCAAGCATTCACCTGCATCCCTTCTTGTTCAAATCCCTACGAACAGTTTTAGCCCTGAAAACGGCCCCAGAAAAATTTTGAAACTCAGTAGTGATTTTTGGGGCGGAGGAAAAGCGATTACTTTTTATAATACGCTTTCGAGCTCGCTGATCCCTTTCCGTAGTTTCCGAGGTCTGACGGGTCGCTGTTGAACTCCTTCCACTCCAGTAGGTTTTCATTTCAAGATGACAATTTACGATTGAGCGATGCAGTTCCAACAGAAGAGAATTTTTTGACGGATTTGTTACACCTATGGCACCCATTATCATACCATGTTTGAACTCACTGAGCTCCTCCGAATCTTTCATCTTGCTAGTATCATTCACAAATGAAAATTAGACACAGCACGCTTGGGTTTTATCCGTGTTCCAACACTATTTGTGATATTATTAGGCACATCCCATGTTTCAGAGGGGTGTCCGGATATTTTTGTCCAAGTAGAGTAGAAAAGAATATCTTCTTGGGTGGAAATGCTTCTTTAAATCTTTAAATCTTTTATTCCCACTCGGCTCGAGGAGGAAGAATCATCGAACTCTATCGCCACCGTTATTACATGAGCTGTACTCTCTATGGGAGAGTTCTTTCCTGGATATGATGAGCACTACACAATTAATAATAAATGAGATTAGCAAAAGATGAAGTAGTCCACGTAAAATTTCATACGGAGAAAACTATACAGTCAATTTCTTCAGGTAAGTACGCGAATATTCCACAAATGAAGTGGACAGGAGATCGCTGATATACTTCCTCGAACGCTTTAGCGTTTTCTGGAGAGTAATATAATTTTAGGAATATGGTTCTTCGTGAAAAGGTCAGGTAACTATTATTATTCAACTTTCTATATTAACTTAATGACAAGGCACATTTAATTCATCAAGCGAAAGAAAATTGTGTCAAAGTCGTGAAATTCAAACCTCGCCAATCAAAGCGATTTAGGGTTGATTTTCAACGAGATTTCGGAGGCACTGGTGAAAGCAACTGAGAGAGGACTGTCGTTGAAGGAATCGCAGCTGCTTCGACTGATGTTCTCTGAAGTTTCTCTCCCTTAAGCGAGATTTATCAATGATAAATTATGTTCGCACAGATTTGTTACGTCACACAAATTAAATGAAAAATTAAATGAAAATACTGAAAAAATAAAAATGGTCCTAAAAATTAATTCAATGTGTATGATAACGTATTTCAAAAAGTTCAATTACTAGATGCTATAAAAGCATTGTTTGTATGCAAAGTTAAACAATGATCACTAAAGAAAAAGGTGATATGACTGCGAAATCATAATAACTGTGTTATTATAGTGGGGCTGTACAGGGTGATGTAAAATTTAGGAACTGAGACAAGCTAGTTATTGCGCTAACCAAAAATCGAGAATATGCTGAATACCCAGTTTTAAACTAAGAAACTATCCAGGCTCCAGTGTAGACGATAATATGGAAAATTTGCTTTCGTCACTAAAACAAAGGTGACTTAGTTTCGAATCTGCAATCCGAAACATTGAATCATGATAATGTTTTTAGATGCAACAAATATATAAATATATTATACAGTACATAAACCTTTTATTTATTTATCAATGGACGAGTCTACAGAATCATGTACATCAGTAATACTGAATAAGTGCTTAGAATAACTGAAGTGGGGAAATATAACCTTGGGTATCGCGTCTGTCGCTATGTCAGGTAAACCCAGTGTCTATGTTTAAGGTGCCTCTTCTTATTCACATCTCTGGTCACAATCGAATTTGGGACCACAAACACGGCACGTGCAAGCTTTTCGCAATATTTAGAATCACAAAACGACTGTATTTTGTATATGACGAAAAATTAAAATTATTGCATCACCCGTAACGCTCTTTATAGCCGGCGCATATAGAGAGGAAGGAATCTGTAGAAATAAATATAGCACTTCAAAGCACATAGAAATTCAACCAGCGCTTATATTTTAGATAAGAAAGATAGGATGGCATTCTTACCATACCTGCATTACGGTCAGTTCATTGTATACGTACAATAGGGCAGTATGCAGTAACTTGTGCAAATATCTCATTCGATGAAGAAACAAACTGCAGCTTTAATAAAGAAAGTTAAGTTTCCAACAATCTCAAGTCTGAAATTCACGTAAACGAAGACAGACATTTCACAAAAGGAAATTTTGTGCTAGTTAGGTCCAAGGGAAAAGACGCGTTGTTAACTACATTGCTCAAGTGATAATGGTAGACACTGACTCCAGTGTAAGGGTCCATTTCTTACAACGAGTAAAAGAAAAAAAAGCATTTAAATACAGAGAAAACAATGAATCAGAAATTGAGGCTTGTGAAATTATTATGAAACTCACCACACTAATTATTAACAATCGTGGTCATAATTAATCGTGGTGATACTGCTATTCCTGAGACAGTCCAGTGTGCTTAAATCTAGTAAACCATATGGGTTTTTTTGTAAACCTCTGTTAATGTAATTGTTCCTTGTGTAAACATTTGTCATGATTTTTGTTTGTCAGTTTATTCCTGTTTAAATCAGTACGTGATACATCCGTTACACGTATGATACATCCGTTACATGATAAAATTACAGAAGTTCTATAAAAGTGAATTTAGTGAAAGTATTATAATTATGCACAAACAGTTAGTTACTCTTATAATAATTGTTTCCACAATTTTCTTAATTTTTCCTTGTACCATTTCAGAAAAATTACCAGATAAAACTTTTGCAAATATTTAACTTGTTTTGTGAGATACATCCGTTACGCTTATAAAATGCAATTAAAATCTATCAAAATCAAAGTGTAAGTATAGTATCAGGTCTTTGCATATCAAATATCGGATTTCGAGGTAGGTTCCGCGCTACAGCACGGTTTCCACGTTTAGTAGCAAGTACCCATAACAAAGTGGTACATGCCCAGAGATAAACCTATAAGCGATCAGTGGTACATGATATTTAATAGCGTTTGAACCAAAGCGAAGATAGTCATGACTTCATACGAATTACATTTGATAATGCATTACGAATTCAGGTTGAATCACACTGCATCCAACGCATCTCGAAACATCAATAAGGTATTCGGTGTAGGCACCATAAACGAACGTACTGTCCTACGTTGGTTCCGAAAATTCCGGGCGGGAGTGACGGACCTGCCAAATGAGCCACGCGGCAGACCACCCAACGTGTTGAATGACGCTGATCTGAAGCGATCTGTGGAAGAGGACCCGTCAAAAACTGTTCGGGGCCTTGCAGGGCATCATGCGGTATCAGCTTCAACTGTTATTAGACACCTTAGGACCATCGGCAAGGTGAAAAAGCAGGACAAATGAGTCCCACATGAACTTACGGAAAATCAAAAAGAGCGTCGGTTGGAGGTGTGTACGCAATTACTTTTGCGCCATAAAAATGCGGGGATTCTCGATCGCATTGTCACCTGCGACGAGAACTGGCTCCTGTACGACAATAGGAAACGGTCAGCACAGTGGCTGGATGCTGATGAACCCCCGCGACAGTCCCCTAAACCCCCGGTGCACCCTAGGAAGCTCATGGTTACGGTTTGGTGGAACATCCGTGGTGTAGTGTATTACAGTTTCCTGCAGCAGGGGAAGACAATCACCGCTGCGACCTACTGTCGTGAACTGCATCGTATGCATACAAAACTGTGTCAGCAACAACCTGCACTTGTGCATCGCAAAGGCGTCCTTCTGCTGCATGACAACGCGCGTCCGCACGTTGCACGAACGACCGTGCAGGCGCTACAGGCTCTAGGCTACGAGGTGCTTCCAAACCCCCCGTACTCTCCGGACCTCTCCCCTACCGACTACCATCTTTTCCAGAACCTGGGCAATTTTCTCCGGAGGAAAACATTCCTAACCCAAGCAGACCTCGAAAACGCATTCCGGGAGTTATTGAGTCCCGTGTCCATGGATTCTATCGGAGAGGGCTCGAGAAGCTGCCAAATCGTTGGCAACAATGTTTGGATTGCAATAGGGGTTATTTCGAAGAGAATGTGTGAAGGCTTCCTTTCTAGAGGGCCATTAAAGATGACCTCTGCAATCCGACATTTGATATGCAACGACCTGATAAATGATTATTCAGCAATGGTTTTTAATTATTTAGCTTAGCAATTGTTCTCTATTACGTTTACCTTACTAAACTGATACGTCCGTTACCATGGAATTGCCCCTTCGGCTTTTATCGACTTAATGCAAAAAAGTTTATTTACAAGAATGGTGATTTATGCTATACGATTTAAATTTATTTATGTATTTAATTATTTAGTAGAATAAATGTAAATTTCCATTCATTATTAAGAAAAGATAATTGTAGAAATCTTAAAATAAGTGAGATTTTAATTACTTTATTCATCTAAAATATTATATGTATCATTGTATCATTTGATTTAATATAGTCTATTTAATATTAAATAATAAATTTTTAAGTTTTATGTTGTTGGTAAAATTAACTGAACAACGATTTAATCGATTTCACGTAATTCCCATTGGTCCTTAAAATGTTGTCATTTTTTTCAAGATGGTTGTCGTATTAACACTCAATTGCCCTCATACACTATAGTATTATTCACATGGATTAAATGTGAAAATAGCTAAAAGTTGCTGTGTTCATCAATGCATCAGCCAATGTGGAAGAGATGAAGTTAAAATGCATCAGCTTTTCATTTGTTTCCACCTCGGAAAAACGTTTCGAAGCATGGATACATCATTTACGAATAGAAAGAAACGATGGTATGCAAGCAGGAAGGAATCGGCGAGAAATTCATTCACTGAAATTGAACTTTGTTATATTATTGTTTGTCTTCGCTAATCTCTTCGCTAGAGCATCCAGTATTTTCTGCGATTTACCAGAGAATTTTTAAATGTATTAAGAGATTCCGCTCGCCAAATCGCTAGTGGCGATAGTTGAACTAATCTGACGAGTAAATTATCACATTTGGCGAACATACTCTAGCTAACTGTATTTATAAGGACAATTTTTATTTCACTTTAGATTTAAAAAAATTACATGTAATTCACCAATGAACCTCGAAAATGAGATTATCATAATTATAAAATGATTGTTTTTCGTATCACAAATATGTCATGCTTCGTAATTTTAAATTTAAATTTTAAATTTTGCTAAAAACCTGAGATTCTGCCTATAGAATATCGCTATAAAAAATTCAAATACTGAGAGGCCAATGTTTTAAGAATGAGATTGGAATCAAGAGAAAAGCGACAGTAAATTTCATCACCATTATCGTTTACTTAAATTTTACCTTTTAAATTTTATTATCGTAAAGCCAATATTATGCTTGTCTATGCTTATTTCTTGAAAATTCGCTAATTGTTCTAATTTCGAACTTGTGCTCAGAAAATATTACATTTCAGCAAATCTGCAAAATTTCTGTGAATGCTTGAAATACGAGGGGCGATTGATAAATAAGGTCTCCATGGCTGTAACTTTTTTATTTGTTAACCGATTTTCAAAATTCTTTTTGTATCTTATACTCACATTTGTCCTCTATGTAATGCACTATTCACTTTT
>JAHWFO010074189.1:50386-91783 GCA_023313115.1 Rhysida immarginata
AAAAGTGAATAGTGCATTACATAGAGGACAAATGTGAGTATAAGATACAAAAAGAATTTTGAAAATCGGTTAACAAATAAAAAAGTTACAGCCATGGAGACCTTATTTATCAATCGCCCCTCATATATTAAAGATGCTTTAAACATTAAAGAATAATAATTGGATCTATGAGGATTTTTATACACGCCATACCTCAGATGTTTTAAATTATTGATGAAAAATAGGAAAGAAAATTCCACAGCCTGAGATCGAACCAGGAACCTTCTGCTCACTGTGCAGATGCGCCAGCCAATTCTTTAACGATTATTACGCCAGTAGGAAAGACAGTCCCAGCCTGCGAACTGGGTATTGCTCCAGCCAGCCCAAAGGGCATATAGATAGCGTAATGCTTCCATGTCCGCAGTGGCGCAGTTGGTTGGCGCATCTGCACGGTGAGCAGAAGGTTCCTGGTTCGATCCCAGGTTGTGGAATTTTCTTTTCTATTTTTCATCAATGCTTTAAACATCTCAGTTTCTTGCATTTTGTGTTGAGAAAAGTTCATTTCCTTCAATCTTCTGTTTTTGTTATTTATTTTTGTTATTTCCGAAGCGTATCTACTTCCACAAATGTAATGATGTGTGTGTGTGTGTGTGTGTGTGTGTGAGGTATTTCGGTTTGTTTGTTTTTTTCTCATCGAGCGTCAACATCGTGTGTTGCCAACGAATCCGCACCGTCTCGCGGTCTTCCATAAAGAAGCGAAAGCCTTGTTCTTCACAAATTCTACTATTTACTGATCTTCTTTTTTCTAAATGTTCGAAACCTATTTCATGCGTAAAAGCTTGGAGTTTCTGCAAACTATTAGTCATATTCATATTAGCGCTATAGCCCGTCGGAAGCATGAATCATATCCCATCTTTTTACGGATCCCATCTTGGAATGGGCGGAGCTTAGTGAAATTCGTCAAATTAGATCATCTTGTAGGGTGAACATACTTAATTTGAGTATTTAAACTTTAGCACTAAATTAGCCTGGTGGGCTTTCACTGAAACTTAACTTCAGAGAAGTTAAGCTACATCAGGCACGGCTCGTCACTGGATGGGCGGCTCATCAGTGACTCAGGATTTTACCCCCCCCCCCCCGGCTGCTGTGACCATCATACAGCCGTTGTTAATCCAGGTCCATCCAGAGACCCAACTCGTCGACCTTAGGCCATACAGGCTCTGGATGGACGTACAGTATTGGATTACAATGAAAAAAAAGATTAACTATCTTCACTCTATATTTTATCATTTTAAATTCAGTCAAACTACACCGTCGTGTCATTAATTGTTTGGATCCTATATTTTTAAATTCAATGACATATAATCAAATAAATACTAGTATAATTGAACCATTCTATAAAATATAATAAATTAACAAAAAAAATCATAGAAATTTCAGTAAACGTTATTACTGAGTTAAGGATTGAATATGATGAAGTGAACATATTGACTGGCTTGTGAGTGGCAACATTTGAGCATAAAAATAGATAGAGGGGTCACCCTATTCGTTGCAAAGGGAAGCCAGTGGCACCAAAATCAATTACCTTGTGGATCAGCTGTGATAGGGCAAAACATTCCCTTGTTGGCATAGGATTGACTTGTGATTGCATATTATTTTAGCTTTATTCGATTATGCTAATGATCCCGCTCATTTTTAAATGTAGTTTGCCTATTATTTAATCATAATTAATGATACTTTACAATACTATTGCTTATTAAGCGTCGTTATTTTATATTTAAAAATAAGAATGTACAATATTACGGGGATTATGATTGGTTCAGAATAAAATTTTTAATTTTTTTTTAATGATTTGGCCTATTTTTATGTAAATATTTATTTTAATTTAATTTACAAATTTTTTACAAATAAAAAAATTAATTAAAAAATGATATCCTCTATCCAAAAGCCCAACATGTTCAACGAAAATTCTAATAAAAATATTGAAATCAAAAAAAAAAACAAGATAAAATTGTTTGATCTTAAAAAGTAAAATAAAATAAAAAATTAATATTTATTCTAACATTTCGAAAAAATACAAAAATGTTATATCGATATTAATAAGAACTCATTTAAAATTAAATTTTCACTATTAACCCATTTAATACATGTTAAAATTTGTTTAATATATACGTTATGTAAATAATTATTTAGTTGAATGTTATATGGAAATTAGAAGTATATTCTATTGTATATTTAGTATAAATTCCATGAAATAATATTAATAATAAAGTAAATAGATAAATAGTTCAAAAACTATTGTACTGGCCATAATTGGATTGGCTGTTTTGAACTATTTATTTATTTACTTTATTAATATTATTTCATGGAATTTACATCTAATTCTGTAAATAAGTTAATTAATACATGTTAAGGACTTTTTATTTTTTTTCTCATATCTTTGCGTGCAACCATAAGCTGAACAAGAGTACACCATTTCGTTTCTGCCTCTATTTTTATGCTAGAAGATCTGTTTGCCATGCGAAATAAACCGTACTCCTTCTATTTCTATGCTAGAAGGAACAACCTTCTTACTGATCACATCACACCTAGGCTTGGCAGATTAGTGTGCAGGGGCATCAGCATAGTCTAAGAATGAAAAGTCTGTTCAGTCTCGCTTTCAAGTGTTGCCTTTTCTCTCCTGCGCATGCGCTAAATTCCCTAGCGGCAGGTGACCTACATTACGGCTTTATTTAAATTTAGGCTATGTTCTTTCCAAGCAAGATTCATTCCTGGTTAGAATCAACATTTCATTAATTTTAATATTCTTCGCCGTTTAATAATTTATACCGCTGAGAACTATTAAAATATTTCTGAAGTTTAATATTTTTATTTGATTGTCAATCTATTTAAATAATCGATGAAGCGATCAGCACATTGTTCTGCAATAAATTGTTATAATAATCAAAGGACAAGCAGAAATTTATCATTTTTAGGTTCCTAAAAGAAGAAGAAAAGTATGTTTACGATAATCAACTTAAAATTACTAGTTATTTCAAAAAGATGTGTATTTAAAATCAATATTTTTTAATTTATAAGTAGATGTAAACGCTGGGTCATCAATAAAAGACGGGAAGACATTTTAAACAAAACATCAGACTATCTATATACCAATTGTCGACTATGTGCTATTCATTTCTAGAACTTATGAAAAACACAATACTTTCTCTCAACCTTCCGAATAAATACGATAAGAAAAAAGTGAACATAAAGGTGAAGTATTTTGAGGGGTGGAGACAGTCTATAAATGGACTGTTAATGCTTTGGAACACTCTAAATATAAAAACTTTAACTTATCTTTTCTAACCGAATAAATCAAGATTCTTTAGAGAATTTCTTCAGCTCAATTCGTAGGAGAGGCGGCTTTAATGATAACCCTTCTCTATCTCAATTCCAAAAGTTGTTTAAATTAACTTGTGTCAATCATTTACTGAAGCCAAGTCCTGGAACAAATTGTACTTTGGATTCAGATAATTTTATTTTCACATTTAAAGAGCTATGTGAAAAAGTTCAAGTTCGATCTGCTGCACCTCCTAGAGTGATTACAATAGATGAGAACATTGAATTTAAAAAATAAATACTACAACAAATGATACATCATTTTATAATGTCTGCGAGTGTCTGCTTAAGAGGCTTCGTGCAAAACACAGCTGTAAGGAATGTGAAGAATTAAGAAACGATGAACCCACATTCGACGGTGAAGATAAATTTTTCTTAAGTTTCAAAGCATATGACAATGAATCCGAATTTCATAATCTAGTAGTACCTGGAAATAGTCTTCCATATTCATTAAAAATGTGAGATAATTTATCAGTCGCATTTAAACAATAAAAGCCAGAAACTGGTGGACACCAGTATACTAATTAAAGGAACACTGAAGACACTAATCCACATGATAATTTTTATTGACTCAGAAGTACATTTCGGAAACCAAATTTCCTTCATCAGTGAGTTCAGTGTTCCTTTGACTCACTGACGAAGGAAATTTTTTTTCCGAAATGTACATCTTAGTCAATAAAAATTATTATGTGGACTAGTGTTTTCAGTATTTCTTTAATTAGTTTATCAGTAGCAGTTTAATGAAAAAATTCATGAACCTGGAATTTTAAAAAATATTTTAAGCAAAATTGAGAATAGTTTAATTCCCAGTCATATGCCCTGTTTTTAAAATTTTTATTCCAAAACTTTAAATTTACACGATTAAAATTCTAAACCACGAATTAAAATCTAGAATTGTAAAAAATATTAAAAATTATACATATGTGAAAATGCTTCTTTTTTATTTATTTTCTGTAAATATTTTGTGGAAATAATTATAAATAATAAAAATAAAAATATTAATTATCTTTGCTACTTTTTATTTCCGTGATAACTTTATTTTTATGTTGGGATGGTGGGTGCTTATTAGGCTTTGATTTGTTTTGTTTATTTTATTTTATTTTTTCTAAAAAAAATTTAAATATAACAAATAAAGAAAAAATAATAGAAATTTATGAGAAATTTTTATAAATTCCTGAAGTTAAAAAATGTTCACTTCAAAATTAAAAAAAAAAAAAAGAAAAGAAAACCTAACTTTAGTGTATGTTTTAATGCTTGAATTCTACAATTCAGCCTAGTTGAGATCACCTGCTGCATGGTGCGCTATGGTTCTAATGACGTTTTACTGGCAACAGCTGCATCAAAGGAGCCGCCTTAGAGTGAACAGACTTTTCATTCTTAGACTATGGTATCACGTGGCCTAATTCTGGTTACATGGAACACGAATGAGGTAAAAGAGGCATCATCCGTGACATGGAACAAGAGGCTTTGCCCCAGAGACAGTCGGAGAAGGAGACTGCCCCAATTCATCATTTTTTGTGTGACCACATCATTATCTTAACAGTCTCTGCTTTACCCCCTCTATCTATTTTTATGCTCGAAGGTGGCAACTTATGAATTTGTTGACTCGATTAATTAAGTGACATAATTCAAGGCAAAATAACTAAGACCAAATGAAGGTTGACGAAAAAACTGTAACACCGACTACTCAATTTTATTTTTTATCACAGAGAAAGGAAGTAAAAACTTTTTTTTCCTCATTGAGAAAGTAAAAGGAGTTTTACTTCCTTTCTCTGGTTTGTTTTTTTAAATACATTTTCCACCCTTTTCCAGTAATAAAAGAAATAGATAATTCAATACTTTCCCCTCCTTGACCCCATTAACAGGAAAACTATCAACGCCAGTCTAATCTATTCTGTATAATAGACACCTTCAATCTATTCAGAATCTTCGAGCATAAAATTAGAAGTTCTATTTTTATGCTCGAATTTCAGAATAGGCAACATTTTCTATTGAATAGAAGGTCAACCTCACACAGTATCTTCCTGATAATAATCTGAGATTCAAAGCATGTTCGAAAAACAAATTCACAATTATAAATAAACAAGTCAGGCAACCGAAATTCCCAGGACCGATAGGATTTCAAAGCATTCGAGAATGAAAAGGAAAGCATTTGATTTCTAATAAAAAAGCCTTTCGTTGTTAAGAATTAGATGAGGTTGCTAAGGAAGCCTCTGGTTGCTAAGCAAGACATACTTCTAAAGGAAATGTATAGTTCAAACTGAAAAAATTACCTGAAAAGTTAAATGGAGAAAGTAGCAATTCACTATAGATTAGAACATATAAGAATCCTTTAATTTGTAAGCATTCCTATTTAATGAAATAAGCGTTAATTGTTGAAGCGTTCTGTGAAAGGTCAATTCTTTCTTCATAAACTATTGCCAACGCTTTTCTACGTAAGCATTTACCATTCAAGCATGTAATAATTAGCTACTAGCTATTGTTAAAATTTGCCTAACACAAACTAACTATTGATAATATAAGGCGTAAGTAATTACATGCCATATCTTAGCATTGGAAGTTTCCCAATGGTTTCATAATGGTATCATTAAAACACGAATTATGGAACCAATTTTTTTTTTTTTAAATGGCGACGGGAGCAGGTGTACTGACATGAGCTCCTAGAAAATTACTATGGAGAGTGAGTAAGCGTTAATAGACTAGATAGTTTAAGTGCTTCTAAGATGATTTAAATTGTGAAAACAAACAATTAAACCGTTAAAAATTGAAATCATCAGATTTTAATCGAATCCGTCGACGATTCATTACCTTGAGGTTCCTCCTTCGACTTCCTATGGACTAGTCCTCCGCCAGGGCATGTTTCAACGTGATATAGTTTTTTAAGTGAGTGAGTAATTTTATTTCGTTTTTTTTTTCAAGTTACAATCTCCGTCTCTATACTCAATATGCCTCGCGAAGGATTCGGAAAGCCTGCCAAACAGCCATCTAACAATCTCCGCCCTCCCTCAACTGATTCTTCGGCAAAGTCTATTATTGAGGACACCCTAACTTCCCAAGTTGAGAAGGCGGTGTTGGAGATTTTCAAGAATCCGCAATTTGTTGTAAAAATTAGTGCTATCATTGGCGAGATACTTTACGTTGTTCATTTACGTTGTCATTAGACGAAACCAAGTAAATCAAAATTGCCAATTACCTAAAGCTATTCTAATTTAAAGTTGAAAGAATAGTTGAATTTCAGAGGAAAGTTCCATGTTCTGTTTAATAGTTAAAGAACCTCTGAGTCAGTTAATGTTTACCTAGCCCTTTAAAAGTTAATTCATTTATTTTCTTGTGTGGGGGTTTCCACGTATTAGGGGAATCTCCTAGTAACCATTTCTCTTGGATTTGTAAAGTATAACTAAACTAAAATGCCATTAGGCAGCGCGGGCATTATTTATTTAATTATGTATTTTGTTAATGGTTATTAAAATATCAAAAAATTATATGCTCCTTGTACCTGCTTATTAGTCACTCACATTTTCCACTGTGCGTGTTCGTGACACTAACTCAGAAGATTAATACAAGGTTAGATGAAATTAGGCAAAATCTGGAAACTCTGTCGCTCCAAATGGATTCTGTGAGTACTCAATTACAATCTCTCGATCAGAAGTACGTTGTCCTTCAGGACAAGCTTGTATCATTGGAAAATGAAGTTATAAGAAATGGTGTTTCTAGGATCGAGGAGAATTCTAAATCAATCGACGAATTGGAGCAGTCCTCTTGCCGCTCCAACATTAGGATCTTCGGAGTGGCAGAGAAGCCTGCGGAAATTCTTACCACTGTTATTCCGGCTCTATTGGCGGACAAATTAGATATTTCTGTTAAACCTGAGACATTCTCTCAATACATCAGCTAGGTCCATGGTCGTCACCTTCGCCCCGTTCTATCATCATGCAGCTGGCGTCGCCGATGCTACGTGACCTCATCATTAAGAATCGCAGATATCTGCAAGATATTAAATTAGTGATTCTGGAGGACCTGACCGCCTCGAGATACAAATTATTGCAAGCGGCGAAGGTGAGATTTGGTGTGAAGTCGGCTTGGAGTTTTGGCGGTCGAATTTTCGTGAAAGATTCGATCGGCAAGCCCGTACGTGTTTCGTCGATGGAAGACTTCAATTCCGTGACTTAAGTGGCAGTGGATTTTCTTTTTCATTCTTTTTTACTGTTGCCAATTTACTGTATCATGTATAGTGTATTTCTAATTTCTCTCGTTTAAAATTTATTTATAAGACAACAATCTAGTATATAATTGTGATGCCATAGGTACTAATAATTTAGTTTTACAATTTTTTATTACTTTTGTATTTATGTAATGATTCCTGTATTACTTGTATTTAGTAACGATTGGTTTTTTAACCACTGTAATTTATGATCTTGACGCACGAGGAGTACGAAGTTAATTATCTTCTCAGAAATCAAGATAACTTTTTCGTTGGTATTTTTGTTTAACTTTTTGTCATAGATGCTTTTGTGTGTCCATATACTGGGTGTAAGTTTAATTCGCTTGCTTTACTCTCACCTCCATTTTTCCTGGGAGTGATTACTTATACTACACTATTATTCCAATTGTGTTTGATTACTTAGGAATTGTTTTCCTGTAGTTTGTGGTTCAGGTTGTGTCATGCTGCTTTGGCTCCCAAAGTATTCTTATTCACGATAGTACTTCATACTCTTTGCCGGTTTCAGTGGAGTCCGTTAAGGCATATTTTGACACATATAATGTATCAGGCGCCGTATCAGTTACCCAGCTCTCGCTATGGTACTTGAATATTAGAAGTATTAAAGCCAATCTACCAACAATATTGGTTAATCTCGAAAGTATCACTTTGACTCCGGACATATTAGTATTCACTGAAACTTGGTATCATGATGCCAGTGAGATTCCGGCAATTCCCGGTTTTCAAGTAACATCCATTAACCGTAATAACAAGCGTGGGGGTGGCCTTTGTATTTACTTATCCTTTTTCCTTTCCTTTGTTGTTATACCTCAGTATACTACGGTAACGGCTGACTACGAAATATTAACAATTACTATTAACAACATATTTATTCTTATTGCTGTCTACCGCCCTCCGATGGGCCATTTCCAATCACTTTGCACTTTCTTATCTTCTCTATTGATGGATGTTCAAAAAACGGGAAAAGGGGTGATTTTAGTTGGGGATTTTAATATTGATTTTTGTAAGCCTACCCAAACTCTTAATTTACTTGTGGACCCTATAAAACGCGCAGGCTTGTTGTCTAGTTTTTTTTCTTATACAAATTTCTCCTTCCACTATCAAACCTATTCAGCTATCGGCGCTTGCTTTACAAATTTGAATAATATTCGGTTTAGCAATTCAATAGATATTTTAGCAACTGACCATTTTCCAATTCTAACCACGTTCGATATAAATACTCCTAAAGCTAACAAGCCTAAGGCCAGACCTAGGCGAGTGATTACTTCTAACCGGATCGCTGGTTTTTAATTCATATCTCATGATGACAGACTGGGAAGCTATGTTCGCTGGTTGTGATTATACGGACCAGCTTTTTTGAGTTATTTTTGTCCCATTATCGATCTGGGCGCGATAAATATTTGCCACTTGCCTCGCTGTGTAGCAGTACTAGTTATGACGAGACTATTCGTCAACCATGGATCTCTGCACAGATTTTAATCGATGTTCGAACGAAGAACAAGCTATACCGTAAATTTCGAAAAAATCCTTCCACCGATAGACTAATTATTCTTAATAAGTTTTCTAATGGCTTAAAAAAGCAAATAAAAAAGCGAAATCTAATTACTTCAATGCACTGTATTCTCAGCTTAGAACAGCAGAGATAAGTGGCAAGCACTAAAACGTTTCACCCGGGGTTCGTTACCTAGATCATCTCCTTTTAATCATCCGAAGGAGATTACACCATCAACCCTAAAGGATTTTCTTTCCACCCTTTTACTTTTCTCGCCGGTTCCCTCCTCTTTAAATACTAGTTATGCTAGTTCTTCGTCTACACTGGTATCAGGTTTTTTCGCTGCCCCTACTACTGTTAATGAAGTCTCTTCTGTAATTTTTCAAATTAAATCTTCCCCTATTTCTGATCCACTTGAGCTTAGATCGGATATCATCATTTCTCTGCGCTACGCGCTTGCCTTTCCTCTTTCGTTGATGTTTAATCACTCGCTAATGTCTGGAACTTACCCCAAGATGCTTAAGTTAGCCCGAGTAACCCCCATCTATAAAAAAGGTGACCCTAAGCAATTTGTTAATTACCGCCCAGTTACCGTGCTTTTCCGCCTTTGCAAAGATCTTTGAAAAACACTATTTTATTCGTCTATCCCAATATATTCTGGGTTCATAAGCTCCTGCCAACATGGCTTTGTACCGAAACGAAATGTTGAGACGGCATGTTACGAACTAATAGAATATGCTTCCTCTGAAATGGCGGCCAACAAGTTCGTGGGCGCCGTCTTCATTGATTTTTCGAAGGCGTTCGATTCCTTGTCCATTCCGCTGTTAATTCTATAATATTCGTGGCCTTCACCTGCGTTGGTTAACAAGTTTTCTAACGCAGAGGAGTTATTATTTATCCTATTCTGGCGAGTCCTCTGCGACGGTTGTAACGAATCTCGGGGTTCCTCAGGGGTCTGTTCTTTCTCCGCTGTTATTCAATCTATTCATCAATGACCTGCCTTGAGCATTTTCCCTCTATTTCTTCTTTCAGGGTGCTCATGTATGCCGACGACATTACTTTGTTATCGTCCAGAACGGCAATTAGAAGTTTAACGAATACCTTTAACGATGCGCTAGATATTTTAAAAACCTGGAATGTCGAGAATTCGTTAACCGTCAATACTCTCAAAACGAACGTGATGCTATTTTATCAGCGCAACAAATTAAATATTCCCAGTAGTTTACCAGTTTTTTATGATAACCAACTGATAAAAACGGTGGTTTGCTTTTTGAATACCTAGGGTTTGATTATCACACACGATCTGACTTGGGATCAGCATATCGATACTTTATTGGTGAATCTAAATCGGAAGCAAGGAATTATTTCCAGATTGCAATACTTACCATCGTACATTCTTCTTCTTTATTATTCATGGTTACACTCCTCCCTTTGCTACTGTGTAATTTTCTGGGGATCGTCTCCTCTTCTAGTCTTAATCGTTTGTTCAAACTTCAGAAATTGTTCCTTCGAATCCTACTTGGTGTTCCCAATTTTTTTTTCGGTATCTTCTTACTTTACCTCTATGAACATACCTTCGTTTTACCAGATATTTTTATACAATCATGTACTTTTATTTATAAGAGTCTGAATTCCCTATTGTTGTTAACTTCACCTGTAACCGTTGTTTACAACCATGAACGGCATAATTACTCCACTCGCGCACTGAACGATATTTCCTTACCCTTTGCCAAACTGAACTACAGACGTCGATGTATTGCCTTTACCGAGGTAAAAAATTGGGCGCAGTTACCCCAAAAACTCCACTCCATAACATCGTACTCGTTGTTTCGCAAAAGATTTATTGCTTTTTAAGGGAGGGTCGTCTGTCTGCCTTCGACCAGTTATCACTGGGGTAGGTAGATCCTTCCTCCCACGAAACCTGTAGTATGAAGTTCTTGGAGCATAGTTAATTGTCTTTGCATACGCTGCACCACAGTGTTTTTACTTAGTGACGTTTGGACTCTGGTATTGTAGGATGTTTATTGAATTATTAGGATGTTAGACACACGAACGGATATTTATAAGAGAAAAGGACGAAACACAAAAACACTGGAATACAATACATAACTATTTAGAAGCTATTATGAGTGATTGAGTTACTATGCGGAGTCCTGATCGTTCTGCGTGGATGGAACATGTAGACTTACTTTAGGGACACTGATTATTTATAGTATTTGTGTTTGTCATCTGCCCAGTCGATCCATCTGTATGTTTGTTTTTTTGTTCATTAAGATTGTACTAGCACGTTTTTTTGTTTTTTAATATCTTTATGAGCCCTCAGAGATCTAACATGTCGGTCCATATGGACCATACGGATCTCTTTCACGCTTTAATGTATATTCTAACCCTTTATTCTTAAATAAATAAATAAATAAATAAATAAATAAATAAATTTCAATTATCAATAATTTTACGATATATTCATTCATGACACCTCATTCCAAGTTGTTTGATATATTCCTGCCATATCTTAGCATTGAAAGTTCCAATGGGCCAAAATGATACCCTAAACCACGTATCTTTAAACCAATTTCGTCTATCATAAATTTTACGATATATTCATTCAATATACAGGGTGAATCAGTCAATTTCTGACCATTTCAGTACTATGATTTATTGACCCATTAATGTTTACAAACTTAGCATTTCAGTATGATATTTTAGGCTGTTCAGAGTTTTGATTCCATTGGAAAAGTCTTGATGATATGCTCAATGTGGCCACCACGAACGTTTTGAACTGCTCGCAGCCGAATGGTGAAGTTATTCATAACTCTATCTAGGATTTCTGCATCCACAAGGGTGCAGCAGTCGACGATGCTTTGTCGCAGCTGGTCTAGGGTTCTTGGTGCTATAGTGAACACACTGTCTTTAAGGAACCCCCAGAGATAAAAATCACATGGGTTTAGATCAGGACTCGTAGGGGGCCAAAGAAAGCCACCCCCGAATCGATCTGGAAACCTGTTTGAAATGACACGATTTCCGAATTTCTGATTTAGAAAGTCTTATACCTCATTAGTGGTGTAAGGCCTAGCCCGATCCTGTTGAAACCATTGATGTCGAAGCGGTATACGCCTCCTTCGCAGCTCGGGGATGAAGAAGGTTTCCAACATGTTAAGGTAAGCCTGTGACGTTACGGTGCCCTCAAAAAAGAACGGACCAATGATGCCTCTTTTGGAAATCGCGCACCAAGCCATAACCTTTCGTGGATGAAGAGGTGACTTATGGGTCTCATGAGGGTGCTAAGAACCCCAAAAACGAACGTTGTGTTCATTAACGTTACCTCACAGATGGAAGAAGGCCTCATCTGACACCCACGGGTTGTCCACAATGTCCTGATTGGCTTCCATTTCTGCTCCAAACTCCATCGCAAATTGTCGCTTCTGTCTTCCAGTGTAATGGATCTTATACGGGAGCAGATGTAAATCCTTTCTCAAAATTCGCCACGTCGTGGTATACGACAGCCCTTCTTCAATGGATAGGCGGCGAACAGATTTTTTGGTAGGGGAATCGACCAACCTTGTGCGAACATTTTCGACAACTTCAGCCGTTCGAACACGAGCTTCGCTCCCGCCTTTTTTCTTGCCTTTAACACATCCAGTGGTACGAAAATCCATGATTGCTTGCCATGATCTGGTGCGTCTCGACACTTAAACTCCTTCCGGAACTTTCTTTGCACGGTTACAGATGATTTTGTTTCGAAATACCATTCGACAACCTTGCATTTCTGCTCTGTTGATAAAGCGAGCGCCATTTTTCAACAATACGATTTTCATGGAGCGCCGTTGCAACAATACAAACTCCAACAATTTAGAAATTCAATATGGCGCTCATATTCTTTCAATTGTTTATCCCTAATGCACGTCATTCGAGTGAAATGGTCAGAAATTGACAATCACTCGGTACATCATTCCAAGTTGTTTGATATATCACATAGTATATCTTAGCATTGAAAGTATCCAATGGGCCATAATGGTTCCATTAAACCACATACCATTGAACCAATTTCGATTATCATTAATTTTACGACATATTCATTCATGACACATCAATCCAAGTTGTTTGATATATTACATGCTGTATCTTAGCATTGAAAGTGTACAATGATTGATTGGTTTGGTTTGTTTAGTATTAACGTCCTTTTCAACTGCCATGGTCATTTCAGGACAGCCTTATAGGGGCCGCAAATTTTGCCGCGTAAGGGTTCTTTAACGTGCAGCCACACGAGATCAACGGCTTTACTTCCCTTCCGAAGGAAGTGCGTGATCTCAGGATTTTGCCCCTGAAAAAATCCTCGTCGTCCTCGGCCGAGGTCGAACCCGCGTCCTCGGGCATCAGAGGCGAATAGCCAACCATTGAGCCACCGAGGCCGATAAGTTTACAATGAACCATAATGATTCCACTAAACCAGGTGCATTTGAGCCAATTTGGACTATCATTAATTTTATATTATATTCATTCATGACACGTCATTCCAAGTTGTTTGATATATTACATGCCATATCTGAGCTTTGAAAGTTTCCACTGAACCATAATGGTTCCATGAAACCACATACCATTGAACGTATTTCAACTATCATTTATTTTACGTTAGTATTCAACCATGACATTTAATTCCATGCTGTTTTTATATAATACATGCCATATCTTAGCATTGAACGTTTCCAGTGGACCATAATGGTACCACTAAACCACATACCCTTGAACCAGTTTTGACCGATATTGACCATCAAGTAAGACCATCACGTGTTTTCACTTAATTCACAAGCCTTCTCTCTGCTTTAGCTATGTAATGCCAAAGAGAGAACAGCATTTGGCAGTTCATAGGCCATTTATACATGGAACTGTATAGTGAACAAGTCAGGCAACCGAAATGCCCAGGACCGATAGGATTTTAAAGAAATCGAGAACGAAAAGGAAAGCATTTGATATCTAAAGAAGCCTTTCATTGTTATGAATTAGATGAGGTTGCAAAGGAAGCCTCTGGTTACTAAGAAAGGCGTACTTTTAAGGGAAACGTATACTTCAAACTGAATAAAACAATCTGAAAAGTTAAATGGAGAAAGTAGCATTTCTCTATAGATTAGAACATATACGAATCCTTTAATTTGTTAGCATTCCTATTTAATAATCTTTCTTCAAAAACTATTACCAACGCTTTTCTACGTAAATATATATCATTGAAAAGTAGCTACCAGCTTATGTTAAAATTTGCCTAACACAATATAACTATTGATAATATAAGGCGTAAGTAATGTCACATCTTAGCAGAGAAAGTTTCCAATAGTTTCATAATGGTATCATTAAAAAACGAATCATGGAACCAATTTCAATTATCATTAATTTTACGTTATATTCATTCATGACACGTCATTGCAAGTTGTTTGATATATATTACATGCCATATTTTATCATTGAAAGTTCTAATGAACCATAATTGTTCCAGGAAACCAGGTGCCTTTGAACCAATTTCGACTATCATTAATTTTACGTTATATTCATTCATGACACATCATTCCAAGTCGTTTGATATATTCATGCCATACTTTAGCTTTGAAAATTCCAATGAACCATAATGGGTCCACGAAAAGCAGGTACCTTTGAACCATTTCGACTATTAATAATTTTATGTTATATTCATTCATGGCACATCATTCCAAGTTGTTTGATATATTACATGCCATATTTTAGCATTGAAAGTTCCAATGAACCATAATGGGCCCATGAAAAGCAGGTACCTTTGAACCAATTTTGACTATCATTCATTTTACGTGATATTCAAGCATGACACATCATTCCAAGTTTTTTTTATATATTACATGCCAAATCTGAGCTTTGGAAGTTTCCCGTGAACCATACTGGTTCCATGAAACCACATAAAAATTTGATGTCGAAATATCGACCCGAAAATTGTGCAGGCACACGGGAAATGGTCCCCTTCACCCTTCTATCGAGTTATTTTGACGATTTAAAAACCTAAACTTTTTTGCCCATTTGCGTATCTCTTTATCCATTGAACCTATTTCGACTATCGTTAATTTTACGTTAATATTCAATCATGACATGTTATTTCAAGCTGTTTGATATAATACATGCCATATCTTAGCATTGAAAGTTTCCAATGGACCATAATTGTACCACATAACCACATACCCTTGAACCAGTTCTGACTGATATAGACCATCAAGGAAGACGATCACGTGTTTTCACTTAATTCACAAGCCTTTTCTCTGCTTTAGTATAGAATCTTAAAGGGAGAACAGCATTTGGCCATGCACAGGCCATTTATACATGGAATTGTATAGTGAAAACGGTGGTCCCCTATATTATTTTTGACCTTTTGAACCGGAAGTAGTTCACCGATGTTTTCCACCAACGAACTCAGTCTTCCGATTTCCCTAAGTTGTCAAATTGTGAAAACGGAAGTCGAAAATTCGGAAGCGTTCGAAAGCTAGAGCACCAACGGACAGACAGACGGACGGACGCACATTGTGAAAACGTAAGTACCTATCGGTCTTAAAACGCTTGCGATTTGAAAAATCTACTCCTTTTCCTAATTCCATATAATTTCATCATATTTTATTTGGTCATGGTCATTTTCATTTTGCCCAGGTTCACTTTGTCATTCAGATTATTCGCCACATACAACTTGTCATATTTAACTCCACACTTTCATTTCGCTCCAAAATCATTTTGTCACTTCGTAAACCAACATATTCATTTCATTACTCCGTAGACCCTTTATTTATATTTTCATGAATGAATTATTCGTTATTTTGAAAAGAGTACGTTTACTGTGGATAATAACTCAATGAAAAAACCAAGAACCTCTTGTCCACAACAATTTAATGTGAACAACGAGAAGCTACAACAAATGTTCAAAATGACGACCGTGGGGCGCAACACACGCATTGAGGCGACGAAACATCGACCGACGTACTCGTTCGAGGGTCCCTGGGCTGTCTCTTGCGGCGCTGAAAGTATTGTCAATACGGTTCCAGCTCATCAACCTCCTGGACAGCTGTGGCATTCGTGTTTAGGTACACCTGAAGTTATTAGCAGGCGCTCCTGTTAACAACCAATAAATGGGACGTTATTTCAAGAATGTGTTGTAGCCTCTTCGCATGTTACCTGCCATCCACAGAGCACAAAATTAATTGCTGAAATTTCATTTTTAACTGCGGAAATCTCATATGAACTTTTTGTTTTCATCTCTCTGTGGGGAATCACCACCAGAAGTTTGAGACAGGGGTTTAGATACACCTGTATATTAAAATATGATAAAATCACTGCCAGATTCATGTTGACCAGGAATAAATTCTATTTTCAAACTATAAATATGTTTTTATTTTTAAAAAAAGAATAAGAAAATTTTTTATTAGGTACACTAGTTTAAAATATGAAAGAAAGTGATATACTGAATTAAAAAGAACCAATAACAAGCTGCATTAAAGTTTTGGCAAAAGTAATTTACGTACCTGTTATGTAATTATTAACGGGGCCCACGTGCAATTTAATACTAAATAGTGTATTAAAAACTACTCTCCCTTAGACTTCGCTGATTGATAAAAAAACTACGTGAATTTAGGACTGGTAAGTTGTATTGTTAAAACTAGCAGAGGTACCCGGCGTTGCCCGGGATAATTACACTTGTAGTTTAGCAGAACAATCTCAAAAAATTAAATTATAACTCCCAGTTGGTTAAATAATAACTCAATCAATACAACACAGTGCAAAGGGACTATCCATTTTTCGAAAAATACGAAAAACAGGAATTTTAAGTGATATACCGAGACTTAAAATTTGTAATATTTTGCAATTTATTTATTACTTCCAATAGTTTGTTTAATTTTTACAATAGTTTTATTCATTGTATGCAAACTATCGTATCTGTTTTATTTTTGCTTGAAATAATTATAATTGATTTCAACATATTTATTATTTTCAATTTATTTGTTGCGTTATTTACTCTTGATACAGTTATTTTGGAAAAGAGGCTTATTATTAGTTCAACTGCCTAAATTACTCATGTCTTGCCGTATTTAAAATACCGTACCAGTCATCAAAGCGCTTACCCTATTTAGAAATTGCTTAAATCATGCGTCTATCTCAGTTTTACTTGTCTACTGCAGTCCACCATTCAGACACAAGGCGTTTCTCCCCTTAGCCTCGTTTTCATACCTGCTTTATATTAGCACGACTCCACATATTACCCAAGCACCCGAGAACGCCTGGTCGCGAGAGTGTAGCGAGTGACTCGGCTCGCCTCGACTCACTTCACCTCGTAAATTTCAAATATTTATTTCAAAACTGTAAAAAATAGAAACATTTTTCGCAAATCACGGGATAGAAAGAGGTCCAAAGTTTCAAAATCCCGCCAAGAATTCCATCCAATGCCTCACAGTGGCCTTGTTAAGAAAGTGGTGACACCATAGGAGAAGTCGTTTTATGAAATGTGAATCCATTAATCGAATGCAAAGTGAGATTCCGCCTTCGGTTCACAAACGGCTGCTTCGTCATAACTTTTTTCTAGAAAGTGAAGTGTGGTATCTATATTATATTTTTACATTAGTTTGAAATAAATATTTGAAATCGGCATTTCGAATAAATCTGCATTTAATCTGTTATACCACATTTATTACACATGCAAAGGTGTTCAAATTTTGCGATAGTCTTCCAGTTGTAGTCGAAGGATTGTGCCTACATGTCCAAGTCGCGAGGAAACTGGTGGGCTGATGCCGAAACCATTCCTCCGCCGCAGCACAGACTTCTTAATCGGAGATGAAGCACCGTCCATTTAAAGCTTTTTCCGGAGGCCCAAAGATAAAAAATCAAGGGGGAGAGGTCTAAACTGTATAGTCGGTGGGCAATGACCTCCCAGCGGAAACGTTGCAAGGACTTCCCAGCGGATGCTCACTATTGCGAGCGCTACTTATGGTTTAGCATTGTCTTGAATTAAAACAATACCGTGGGCGCCTTCGGCATTGCGGAGTTGCAGTTTCATGCGACTTTATTTGTCACCCTGTTTTAGCCATTCCGCAACAAAGGTCTCGCTCACCGAAGAAGACTTCATCATGACTTGGCCAGCTCTTGTCGATAAAGTTCACTTCAATCCTGAAAATCGCACACTAATTAAACACTGTGTTGATAGAGCATTGATAAATTACCTAGTCATGTGAGTTACATACGAAATCTTTACTCATGTCAGCGAAGAAATTGTGTAGAATGAATGATAAAAAAGAAAGACCTATTTCATAGGAAAAATGCTCCGTTCCCATATGCGTCAAAAGATTTCCACTATAGCCCGTTGAGCACGAGCACTTAAGGCTCGTGTTAACCAAGCACGTGAAGTGTTGTTTTTCCTGGTCTCAGTGCATATACTGGTACCCGTCTACCACGTCAAATATTCAGGCAACATAGCGCGCAGTCTACGTTTCATTTGAACGATCCTT
This sequence comes from Rhysida immarginata, assembly GCA_023313115.1. Classification (NCBI taxonomy): domain Eukaryota; kingdom Metazoa; phylum Arthropoda; class Chilopoda; order Scolopendromorpha; family Scolopendridae; genus Rhysida; species Rhysida immarginata. The sequence continues at coordinate 68,946 of JAHWFO010074189.1, forward strand.
ATACGACACCCGTATTTTAATGAACACAATATAGCTTCGATACCTGTAATCGTATCATACCTAGTATGTCGCTGTATGAAATGACGCTATTGTTCAGATACTATGCTGGAGCCCATTTCCGGACATACTGGGTGTCTCAGAATGGCCTGTACAAACTTTCAAGAAATGTTCCAGAGGCCAAAACCAGCAGAAAATATCATATGTAGATAGGGTCGAAAACGCTTCTTTAGTGAGTTATAACGGTTTAAAGGTGTCCTAAGATAAAAGAAAAATCACAAGAATTCAAAGAATTTTGAGTCTTTGCTGTAGCATTTGCCTTGTCATACCTTTGATTATAGCATTTGCCTTTGACAACAAGTATATTAACTTGTTATATCGTAGAAATAAATCACACAGTTTACAACTCCTATGCGCTTTAACGTTAATTTCGTCTACTGCAGGACTCCTTCAAACTATTATAACTCTATTATAACCTGATGTTCATATGACATTTTCTGCTTGTTTTGGTCACTGGGACATAGCCTGAAAATTTGTACAGACCATTCAGAAATACCTTGTATGCTTATAGGACCAATGGTGCTCCTTTTCCCCATGAATCATTTCCTAAAGTTATCTTGATCGATTGGAACCATCTACACAGGGTTTCCGAAAAAGAATGACATGTTTTATAACTAGTTATTGGATGCCATGATGTTAATTTTTTTTTAAATTCTCAAAAAATGCACAGTTTTTTTTTACCTTTGTATTTAAAATTGTCTAAAATTGCGCTGGACAGTGACAAGACTTAAATTCCGCGAACCATAAGACACCATGGGAGAGAGACCGCACACGACGTCTGTTGGTAATTCGGCTCGTATGTCACGAAACTTGGACGGTTTACTAGGAGCACATAGTCCGTTAATCGTTCCCATTTAGGCGCGTGTACGGCTATTAGTTTCGGAGATAGATGTTCACTCAACTTTTTCTTGTGCAGATGCCTTGTTTACATCAAACTGCGAATTGCTTGTCGCAATGTTGTATGGGTAATAATTAATACTCTCAACATAAATTTGATACTGTGTTCGTTCTAATAATAAAACCAAGTTCCTAGTCAAATCAAATAAAAAGTTTAAAAAAATCACAAAATATTGTCATTTTTTTCGAAAATCTTATGTATAATGCTTATAAATGATTGTAGTGTTTTATAATGCCGGCAGCAAGTTTACCAGAATGATGCTCAAGAATTCACGGACTTGGTGGTAGGAAGGGATGTGGCAGAGCCATTCTTTTGAAAGAAGAATTTCGCACTCAATTTACAGCTGTGGCATAAGCCAATTTTCAAGCATATCCCTATAGATAAGTTGCTCACTCATAGGTTATTCTGCAAATTAAAATGGGCCATAAATTTTGAATTTTGAGATGGCGGGCAATTCAAGCAAACTTCATCACTACAAGAATTCATGATCCCACTGCAATGATTTCTAAATATCGTGTAGGTTCTCTTCATAAACAGAATAATCATTGCTTAAATCTATATTCGAATCCCTGCTCGATATATTTATAAAACAGAAATAAGGCATGGACAAAAGTGAACTTACATTTAGAGGCAAATCGTAATTTCACTACTTTAATTTACAATAATTAATAGCTGTCACTACCCCTAATTGTTTTGTACAATCAACCTTATTCTTTATTCGATCTACTTTTCTAAAATTATTACCTATACATTTGACACTAACATCATTTCTTCTTCGCATATTCGTATATGCAGGATCTTTATGTCCATCCCTGTGCCATAGTGTTCTTTTTTTCCACTCGAAACATATGCTGTTCGTATTACATATTGATTCCATCGTCTATATAAATATGGAAAAACTGTGACTTAGTTTCGAATCTACATTCCGAAGCATTGATGTTTTAGATGCAGCACACAAATAAATATTTTATAGAGTACATAAAATTTTTATTTATCAATGGAATCATGTACATTAGTAACAGTGAATAAGGGCTTATAATAACTGAAGTATGAAATAAAAGCACGGATATCGAGTCTCTCTATATGTCGAGTAAACACAGCGTCTATGCTGATCGTCAGGTGAATGTGACAATAATAAAAAAATCTTGTAAACATTCCAAGGAGGAGCTTCAGCTGTGAAGCAGAAATACATTATGAGCAAATGAGCAATCGCGCATCGACAAAGCTCGCGTCAACAATGTTTAAAAGATAAACAAAGTAACAGTGTATTCATTCTTGACGAATCGATTGTTATATGACAAGCCATTCTCTTGTTGTTCTATCAACACCATCTCTACTCAAAGCCTGAGCGCGAAAACGTCATAAATTGTTACATCATCATCCGAAGATACGTTTAATCGCATTTCAGGGCTTATTATTGGTAGAAATGCGATTAAACGTATCTTCCGATGATGATGTAACAATGTATGACGTTTTCGCGCTCAGGCCTTATCTTTAGGAGGCGTTGGCTGGGGCCCGTTATATCGTTGGCCCCGGGTAGGGTATTGTTAATCATATTTCTAACAATAATAAGATAGTTGATTAAATATTTGAATGTTGAAAATTACAATCAACTTAGCTTCATCACCTTTATATCAATTGTTAAATTCTTATTTCAACTGTTTTCAACATTCAAATATTTAATCAACTGAAGATGAGAAAAAAATTCTCGAAAACGTTTTTATATGATATTTATCCCAAAAATTTGGATCAACCCTTCAAAATTTCATCTGTACTTCAAGATTATCGTTTTCCCCTATCAACATTATCTGCACAAGAACTTCATCTACATCCTCAATAGACTGGTTTTATTTCTACCATCAACAACATCTTCAATAGACTACATCCTTGAGTTTTCTTTCATCTCCCAAGTTTCTTCAAGATTGGTGACTTTAATTTTAATTTTTTAATTTTGTTTTTATTATTTCACGATTTTCCCCATTATAAGGAGACTAAATTCATTTTAAATGTAATTTATTATTTATTTATTTTTTTATTTTTAGTTTTTTTTTAATATTCAGAAAATACATAAACATGCGTTCAAATGATGTTTTACAAGTCTAATCAGTCGAAAATTTGTAGCCTGTTTTGCTTGAGCAATTTCTATTCGTCGGATAATAGACAAATTTTTAATGTAGCATCAGGAATACGTATAAATTAATTTTTAATCTTTGACTATTCTAAACAAACACTCTTATTAAGCTTCTCAATATAGAATTTAAATACATTAAAATGGTCACGTGATCATCTGTAGCTAATTAGTGCTAAACATTTGCTAAATTTATTCAATTTCATGTATAAACCGATTTTTGAGCCTGTCAGATGATGAACTTCCGTAGATTGACTATAATGCTAAGAGATTCACTTGGTTCCTATAATAGTCTCGAGCTGTTAGCAGTAATTGAAACAGCTATAGAGTGCACAAAAAATATTCAGACATTTAATAAAATTCGATTATAATCGTACGGATACACCGTTGGAAAGCCCAATTTTGATCGGTTTTTAATCAACTTTCTTTTATTATCTCAAAATACACGTTTGAGAATATTATAAAATTCGCCTTCCCAATTTTAAAAATAGAAGAGTCGAGCTCGAAGACCGTGGAGGCGCACTCGAGTATGATAAAGTGTGTTGGCTTTTAAATAAAAAGTTCACCCCATTATCAACATGCTTTAGTGTACACATCTTATATCCCTAAATACGAATGTTTTAAATAATATCCTTGGTGATGTTATTTTTTTTGAATCATGTTCATTAACAAAGCATTCTTTTTACCACTTATTTTATTCTCATAAATTATAATTTTTTAATCTTTTCAATATTTTACATTTTCATACAATATAAATACACAATAGATTTACAACGAATAAACTTAACGTAAATGAAAATAACATACAATTCAGCATTTACAGCATATACAAAACAAACATAATTTGTGAAAATAAAAATAATACAGTATTTCACTGTACTCCGATATTTAACTATCAGAAGATTAAGCGTAGTGACTTTTACAAAACTGTTTTCCTTATTTCTTCATCTCGTAAATGCATACAATTTATTTTAATTAACGTTTCTGTTTTAAATTTTTTTTTAATGTTTTTTTTTTTCAATTTAGAACAAAATTGAATTCTTTATAAAATAATTATGGTAAAAGTTCAACTTATTTTAATGCCACAATTAAATATGAAACTCAAAATTAAAAAAAATGTTTTTCTTTTTTCTTTTTTGTTTGGAATTTAATGAGCATTTGGTAAGATTCTAAGACTTGTAATGTTGGATTAACTTAGGATGTCAACTCGTCATACGCTGCCACAAATACAAAAGAAACAACGAAATTAAAATTTATAAAATTAAAAAAAAATAATATAATTTATTCTTTGGTATGTTAATAATATATACACGAAATATAAAGTTTTGCGTTCTCATTGCAAGCTTTATGTAGCTAATATAAAGTTGAGTGAAAGACTATCTGGAATGTCTTTTCAAAAACCCCACGTATTGAAAACGACGAACAGTTCTGAAATTTATGTACAAATAGCTTTGTGTACGTATACACAAGCTATAAATTTCTATTGTATAAACAGTTATTAGGAACTTTTTACTGGCCACATTTCTTTCATTCGTCTTCTTCGTCGGAAGACTCTTCTTCGGTCTCCCGCTGGGCGTCGGAGTCATCCCGCATCTTGGCAAGGCGGGCGTGCTCCATCTCCAAGTGCTGCTTCCTCCATTTTATTCTACGGTTTTGAAACCAAACTTTAACCTAGAAATAATAACAAAGTTTTTCTAGAATATAGTTGGAAAATAAATTCATGTTAAATGAATATAAAATAGAGCTCTATACTTACAAATCAGATAAAGATAAATCGTTAATTAGTCTATGAAACAGGTGGTAATAAATAAATTTTTCATTCGTCGTTCATGACTCACATAAGTTACAACTCATCACCATTTGTTGCGAAATTTACCTCAATTGTTTAGGGTATTCTAATTTTGACTTAAATTCAGGTAAAATATTAACATAGTGATTAAGATATGCTGCACCGATTAAGAATTATTTAAAGATAGCATTTTCAAATACTGATGCCATTATCATATTTATAAATTCTAATAAAATAATCTGTTTGAAGTTCGTTTTATAAAAATTCTACCTTAAAAATGTAATGCGATATCTCCACTAAGTATATTTCAGAAGAGGGAAGAAAATTGAGGCGTTCGATTGGCTGTCACAGAAATCAATTTCGTCCAATAGCGCTCTTTTTGCGATAATATAAATTCAGAAAGAAATCGTTCAACCAATGATTGAGGTGGTCCGTAGGAAAATAAGAAAGAAATAGGGATTTATTCAAATTGTTAGAGATCTCACGTTAGATCGATTGTCATGAATCAACAAGACCCAACAAAGCGACTGCTACAAGGCTCCCTTCGCCACAGCGATGACATATTAAGTGTTATTATTATTAATTATAGGAGAAATTAGTCTATATTAATTTTAACAAGTCAAAAGAAAGCAATCTAATACAATAACAACAGTGTAAAAATTATGATAAACAAATCGGCTTTATAACGGTTCAAATAAGGGGGGGGGGGGGGGGGCGGCGCTGTACACTAATAATTTACTTAATTTTTTGTTTCTGTATTTATAAAATTTAATCTAACAAAAGAGTTTTCCTCACCTGAGCCTCTGTCAGATTGAGTGCCGAAGCCAGGTACAGCCTTTCAGGTCCAACCATGTACTGCTGCCTCTCGAATTCGCTCTCTAGTCGCTCGAGCTGTTCCGGTGTGAATATCGTCCGCACTCGCTTTGACTTCAAGGGTTTGGTCGTTGCCAGCCCTTCTTCTAGCCGCGATTTGGACTGATCCTTTTCTGTAATAATGAAAACACATGTTAAATTAAATGAATTAACTCTATGTATAGTGAGAACTAATAAATTGAAACGCATGTTAAATTTAGACATGGATAACAGAGGATTTGCGTTTCTTTGTTTTCAGCGGATAATCAGGAACAAAATGAACCACCCTTTTTACCCCGGGGTTAAAAGTTAACTGTTGACATGTTCAATTTTCTAAACGCTTAGGCATAGTTTCTTGTGTTTCCAAAATCTCAATGATAACAAATGGCAATAATTGCAAAGGGTTTGAGGAGGTTAGCTTGTTACACTTAAAATTCAAGGTAACAACACAATATTTTGTTGCTGAATATCATAATTGTAAAAACGTAAAAGATGTTAAAAAAGTAAACCTGTAAACGTTAAAAAAAGAGTACTAGTGTTTTCCTGTAAAAAGACTCGACAGGGATCTGGGTATTATAAAAGGAGCTATGTCGTTTATTGTGATTTTAACGCTCTAGATCATTGGAATTTAAAAAATTTTTCTTTGCATACATAGAGAACGTTTTGAAATCTTATTTTTGCTTGCTGACAGAGAAACCACGGAATTGGCTGTTTCTCCGTCGAGAATAAAGAATTTCAGCAACGTGAGATGTGAAATGAGAAGTATATGAAATGAGTGACCAGAAGCAAAAAAAAAATATGTAAGCACTATTCCTTTTCTCGATGTACTAAAACTTTCTAGTCGTATCATATTATTCCACTCGTTCAAATACTGATTCGAAAAAAAGCTGAATTTGTCGCGAAGTGTTAAATTAATTGTAATATGTAAAAAGGGGTTGGTAAAATTTGCATTGAAAAAAAAAGTTTGCACAAAACTTCAACTATGCGGAAAGTGCCTGATTATTAATTCGTAGATGTAGAGAGAAACGAGATTTGTATATTGTTAATTAACACCTAAATTTAAGAAACGTCGCCTTCAGAAGACAGAGAACTGTATTAATACGACAATTGCGATATTTTATTTTGTATATAGCCAACCACCCTTTTGATTATACATGCCAGAAATTAATCCGAATAATCTCATCACTATATGATTTTACAAAGAAAATGCTTTACTTAAATAAGTAAAATACATTAAATATTCGTTTCTTTTAATAGGAAGTTCTCAAGCAGTATAGATGGGAGAGCGAAGAAAGAGAAAGAAATCTAGGAGAAACCGTAAGCGAGAGGGATAAAGGGGGTTCATGAACGAAGTGTACGTCGTTAGCTACCCTCCTCCTCCTCAGTGATCGTCGGTCGGGGTGGGGGTTGATGTTCGCTACCTCGTTTGCTACCTCTTGGTCACGGCTTAATTACACGATGAGCTTGCTCGTGCTCGACAGCGCAACCCGCGCGTGCGCGCAATTACTGAACTCTCGAGGAGACGTCTAATTGGAGGCCTTCAATCACAGCTCCGGCCATAATTATCTAGCAGCGCGACTCATCTTCCACCTCACTAATTAGCCCTCATCCCTCTCTCCTCTCTTCACTCGGCAACACTGTTGTTGTTCTCAATGCCGAAATGACATTGCAGCCGTGAACGTTATCGTGGGTGACGCCAACCACGGCCAGAGCAGTGGAAAGATATGGAGAGATGAGTAAAAATTTCTATAAACATCCTATATTCAATTTACGATTTGAAAAATAATAAGCAACTTCATTAAGTTTTTTTTATCTCTTCTTGCTTATTGGTAAAGTCCATGGAATAGCTTTCGTTGCAGTCACGGCAAAACGACCCTAACTGTATCTCTTTAGAATAAATATTTTCGATACTCATATTCACAATGTAACACCCAAATAGAACAACTGAGGCGTAAATTATTGACTTTGAGTCAAATCTTAAAATCATAAATTTGAAACCAATCTACGAGTTACAACCAATCTCGTATGTTGTAACTTGTATATATTACTGTACGTTGCAATTTTATTCTACAAATCCTAAAGTCAAATGTTATGGAAAAGGACATTAAAAAATGTATAACATGAAAATATTTTATACAACAATCTCGTACTCTTTAGAGGATGTTTATTTTATCAGTCTTATTTTTTTATCGAGAATAACACAAGAAAATTTGCTAATACTTTCCAAAATTCCAGTTTTCTCCTGATAACTTCGGAATAGCACGATGTTAATGAAAACTGTAAAATCATCGAACGACTTTGAAATCTAGCTACCTAAATTCTAAACGTTAATGGGCAAACTTTACATATCACTCACACACCATAAATTTTATTCTCATAACAGCTCCCGAACTTCATTTACGTAGAACAGCAGCCATCTTCGACGCAGAATGCCTTTCTAAGCACTGTTGACCCCCCTTCCCCGTAGGAATTTTTCGCTCTTCCCTCTCACTCCTATATTTATTTTCACCTTCATTCCTGTTCTTAGTTAATTGCTCCAACTCTTCGGCTCCACCTTTACCATCCTACCTTTTAATGAAACACATTCACTGTTTCATGCCGCAAACCTCTTCCTCCCCCCACCTTTCCTGGCGCTGCCACGTGCGGGCTCTTTTGTCTTAATTTACGCTGCCGCGTTCCGAACATTCTCCTCCGGATGACCGGCGGTTCGTTGGCTGACTGGACACTCGCGCCTTCCCCACGTGCCAATGACATCACTCACGCGGCCAATCATCACCCGACGGACTCTCTCGACGAGAAGCCTTTTCATTCCTCCCCAACTCATTCGTCGCCCATACCCTCCGTCTCTGCTTCTGTCTGGCCTTTTAGCTTCAACGAGAAGAACAATTAAGCTCTTTATTGCGGTTCGTGTATATTGAAAAAAGTAAAAGGTAGGGAGATAAAAAATAAAAACAACAACTTCCCTCTTAATCTCTTCATTGCCCGTTGGCAGTCAGTTTTCGAAGTAATCTCTACTGATCAAATCGAATTTATTAAAAGAAATTTCTCGTTAAAAATTTGTAATTTGCTCACCTAAATTGATTTTTGCTGCTAAAACGGCGGAGTGTGAGATAACTTTTATTTAAATAAAATTTTTTTACTTTTCTTTTTTCATTTATTCAAAACTCTTGATTTAAATGTTCGTTGAAAATTTTACTATTCACTATTATGCTACAAAAGTGTTACATCCTTTTCATCCACTAAAGTATACAGGATATAATTTTCTGTTTAATGCTCCTTTTCAGCTTAATTAAAGGAGTTAATTTTCCAGATAGGACACAGCAAAATTTATTTGGAAGAATCTCATTTGAACGACTTAAATCCGTTTCGTCTCGAATTCAGCTTTGAACGTAAGAATACGTCACTCTAACAGAATCATTTATATAGTATGTTTTTGCATTTATTTTATATAGAAAAACGTTTTATATTATTCGAAAAATGTTTAGAAGAACTCCATAGAAATACCACTTCAGATTATACTTAATATGAAAATAATTCTTAATTTAAGAATAATAAGAGGAAACGGAATCTCATAATTATTGTGGAATAAGTAATTAAGCTTGATAGATCGGGAATTTAAGAACATGTCTGGACGAGTAACCTCTTTAAAACAACCAATTTAAGGATGAAAATACAAGAAATGAATTTTTCGTCATATACATGTACGAACTTTTCTTATATTCATATCTGAGATAATGATAAAACGAAATGAATACGCTGTTTCCTTATTTTTTAACAGCTTGGATGCAACGTTTAATATGAATATATGATCATAATTAAGCTTTACAGCACCCTATTTCAGCAAAGCAATGTTTTTCCTACTATTATAGTCACGGAGAATATATTTACGACTATTTGCAGTATAGAATAGCTACATGTTATGGTAAAATAATTTCCTGGTTTCCCATTCTATATTTGTAAATTAAATTGCAGCTTAATATTTACAGATCCAATGAACTATATTCAGTTGGTGCAGTTACTCAAAGATATTAAAGTGTGTGATACGGTTTATAAAGTTTCTTTAAAGAAGTTGTACGAGTTATTTTATTAAGCGAATAGCGTTGAAGAGGAAATAATCACTTACCGGAGGCATGCTTGGTCTGTTGCTGTTGTTGCTGCGCTTGCTGAAGGTGATGATGGGCGTAGGCGTACGGAGACCCTCCCAGTAATCGATTCTTCCGTCTCATCTCCATCGTCACGTCTTTGATTGGAGTGAAATGATGCGGGTGAGGATGAGGGTGATGATGGTGGGGAGGTGGAGGAGGCGCCGGTGGCTGCGGCTGCGGTACCGCGTGAATCTGATGGAGAGCGGGCAGTGGGTCTAACGACGTTGCCGTCGTCGTTGTCCGTAAATTGTTGCTGCCCTTGGTGGCACTCTCCCTCAGCCCTAGAATGGCTTCGATGGTGAAGGACTTGCCCAGCGGAGGTGAACTCCTGTGTGTCGATGAAGGTGACACACCGACGGCCGCTGCCATCGCCCCGTGGAAGGTTACCGATGACCCTGTGCTCATCTCGATCAGCTGGGAAAATTGGTGATGGTGGTAGGGTGCTCCGAACGGTAACACCCCGGCCGCTGCCGCCGCCGCTGCTGCTGCTGTCATGGCTGGGTGATGATCGGGGGTCTTCGATGGGTCCGATGAAGGAATCTCTCTCAACTGCTGCTGCTGCTGTCGTCGTCGTCCGGGCTTCAGCGGCAGAGAGGAGTCGGTGGCTGCGGATCGGGCAATCACGTGGTTTTGTTGCTGTTGATAGAAATAGTAGCGGTAGAACTGCTGGGCATAAGAATTGAATAGGTCCGGCGACACGTGGTAGGGTAGTCGCTGTTGCTGCTGCTGTTGTTGTTGTTGTTGTTGTTGTTGAAGGGTATTACTAGCGCCGGTGCCGTCTTCGGCTCGACAGTTCTGCCTTTGCTGCATGCGGACACGACAAACTACCGACTGGCACTCGCGTCAATCTGAGCACGAGTTTTCTACTGGTGACAATGATGATTTTGTCCTACTTACGGATATCCTTTTACTCTCCCCCTCCCCTCCTTAAACTCTTCCGGTGAGAAAGAGTAGAACCGAATTAGACGCGCGCCGCTTACTATCACGTGGACTGCTGCTACAATCGTTCCCATTGGTTCCCTAAGCAATCAGGTGGAGTTGGCGATGCGCATGCGCTGTGTTGCGGTGTGAGAAAGGAGCCCTCAGCTCCGGAAACAGCAGCAGCATCATTATAAGGAATAGAACGATTGAAAGAGCTTGATAGAAAAAGCGTAACAACATCGGGGGATTTATATGAAGAAAGAGGGGGTCATAAAAATCCTCTTAAACACATCTGTCCTTCCACCAATCCTACCTCCCCTCCGTTCGAATGGTAAGAAACATCTTTCATTATACACAGACAATTGAATCTACAACTCAATACCTAATTATATCTATATAAACAGATAATGTTGCAATTTATTTCATCACCGTAAACTTCTTTTTTTGCAAGATTTAATGAAGGTATTAAAAATCAACAACACAAACAGAATCGATATATTGGAACTAAAATGACGTTCGTAAAAAAAAGAAATAATAAAAATTAAATTAAAAATAAACATCAGACTAAAAGTTCAATTTTAATTCCATATCCTTCATTCTAATGTACAATTTATATTATTTCTATATCTACTTTTTTACGTAAAATCCGGGTTAGCGGTTGCAGATATAAAGTACAGCTATAGTCAACTCTACAAAATCAGAGTAAATAACTGCCACGAAAACAGTAATTTTTATTTTCAAAAAGAACGAGTGCTAAAGACCTGTTCTATTGTATAATTTTGAAATGCTGCCCGTCTGGATTTTTCATTCTCGTTTGTAAAAAATAAAAAAAACAAAAAAAAAAAACAAACCACCTTACCTTTTCCTTGTAAAAGAAAAACGAGATCACATGTTTGTATAAAGAGTAAACAGACTACTAATGCGATCGGCAGTTTTTTCCCTTCTTTATTGTACGTAATTACCCAAATTACTTAATTCATAGTTAATTAAATAATGGATATTTAACGTTTCTTTAGTCAAAATAAAGTAAATTTTTATTTTCTGATATATCTGTTTGAAAAATATATTGTGTAAGCATTTAAATTGCGTATCCTGACTAGTGATTAAATGTCTGGGAACAAACAAACAGAAACGGTATGAGGGAAAGATTATTAAAAAAAATGAATGAACTCTATTAAATCAATTGAATGCGACGATATTCTCTATCCCAGATGGGGGTAGACAGCGTTTCAAAGGCGCAACCCTTTTGTATTCACTCGTTCGGTTTATTCCCGATACTTCCCCCAAAAGCGTCGATGCAATTTAAATTGAGAGAGTTCATTGAGATAAAAAATAAAGTTGAGCCAAAACAACAGATGCAAATACCATTTTAATACCATTCTTCCCTTAATGATAATTCTTATTTTCCAAAATATTATTTCCTTTCTACCTAAATTATGTAGATATGGTGAATCTTCAATTTCCCTCATACTTTTAAGATGTTCACAGTTCCTCGATGCGGTCTACAATCTTCAAATTAAAAATACTACTTTTTATGCAAGGTTATTTTTAAAGAAACATGCTGTACACCATGATACGGGTAATGTTGTTTATTACTCTCAATTTTGTAAATCGCCAGCTGTTTCTCACAAAGCATTGATTCATATTTATACTTAGTACATGTAGACTGCGCAGGAAACCGCATTTTCCTTTAGTTTTAAACAGACAATCAGACATATTAATAATTGAAATTAAATTGAATACCTTTCTTAGGGATTACCATTGGATTATTCTTCAACAAAAATACATTCTAAAACAAATTCAGATACGACATATCGCAACAGCGGTTGTATTGCACGGCTTAGAAATCGTATCGTTTAAGTCATGGGCGCATATAGGATGGGGGAGGGGAGGTAAAGCTCCATAAATACAGAGTTTTAAGGGGAGGGGGAGACTTTCCTTTTGAAACTCTTCAAAAGCATTATACTGACCTCCAGTCCTCCCCGAATTTATTCTAACCTAAACTTATGGTATAAACATGGTTTAGATCACGTGCATTTAAAACCTCATCTCGTACAAAAGACTATTTGAATGAGCAAAAAAAACATGTAATACAGTCGAACCTCAATATCTCGAAAATTTTTTATTTCTCTGGATTTTCACTTTTAATTCAATATAATTTTCGTTTTCTCAAAACATTTTCCAGGAATTTTGAATTTAGCTATGTTGAATTTTGACTTCGTGTGCCAATGAAATGCAAAGCATTTATATATATCAGAGAGTTAACATTTTTTTCTTTATGAGAAATGTTTCGTACCAATACGAAAGACTTTGACTTCACTTTGGTTATTTAGACCATTCTCGTGCGTTACGAAAAAAATTCACGAAAAAGTTTCGATCTTCTTGACAAGTCTCTGTTGCGTACGAGATGTTTGAACATGCGCAGTTTGTGCGTTTATGTTGCTAATGGTGCTGCTTATATATAGCACAACTCTCTGTATAGGTACCATTTTGTTACCATTATCTCCTATTGTTCTCTGTGCTCTCTCAGTATCTTTATTAACCTAAAAATCTTGATTTAAAACCCTTTAAAGTCCTCTATATCTCAAAACTTCTTTATCTCGAAAATTGTTCCGTTCCCGTGAAATTCGAGATATCGAGATTCGACTGTATTAACAACATTTACTTCTCAACTTTTATTTTTATGTATTAAAATTGAGAAGGAATATTGTTAGTATTGTATGTTAGTAAATTTACGTCAACTGCATTCCATGTTATTCCAATGTGTTTATCCGTTTTTTTTTTTCCTATTAATAAATTTGAACAAAAATTGTGAGGAATGAAAAATTGTAAAAAGTGACTTTTATTTTTAACGTGACGGCGGTTAACGTGTTATACAGCAATAGTTCAGTTTTGCCTATATTTCCTCCCCTTTCTCTCATTGCAAAATACTGCTCGCAACATTTATAATCATATTATCACGCATATAAAAATTAACACAACAGTGATCAGATCTTAATGCCGAGAATTAATGGAAATGGGACCAATTTCTCGGTGTGTGATTGGTAAATTATCCTTACTGGCTGCATATCCTTTCTGTGTTTTTTAAAATGATATGCACCAAGAAGCTACATTATATAAAACCTCTATCGTTAGCGTTATTAGTTTAAGATAAATACTTTCCTCAGGTAATTAAAAGGGTTGTATTTTATTGCATTAAAATGATAATGAGCAATTTTCAAAATATTCATATTTCAGTTTTCTTTAGCAGAAATCGTTGCTGATATATTCCAAGGAAAAATTTATCCGAAAATGCTTACGTGTGAAGTTAATCACAAACATATCGCCTAATCGTATTAATCATAATTTGATAAAATTTCTTATAAGTTAGGATGAAACTACATAATAAAGCACCCCATGCTTATAGGATTTTCTCCTGGGAGGAAATTTTCACCTCTATTGTTTTCCCAGGAATAAACATTTGTAACGAGTCGAAGGTCAGGCTTGGGAGGAAATTATAAGAAAAGCTGTTAAAGTCCCTCTCCCCTCTTTGTTACCGAGATTTTGGCGGAGTTAATCAATCCTTCGTGCGCCGTATGACCCAAATGAAAATGGATTAAAGAGATCTAAAAAAAAGTTCTCCTTTCCTTCCCTTTCTCTTCTCATTCTGATTTATATATGTTGGAGAAATACGAGTAGTAAGCAATAGCTTATGAAAGTGAACATGAAGTGAACACCATCTCCGGATCATTCATAATCGCGTTGATGATACATAAAATAGATGGCCTAGTCGAACGAAATTTCACATAAGCTTAAATTGCCGATTTGATTGACGGGAGCTAGCACGACACTCAATGTAATTTTTACCTGATTTATTTTGAAGAGGCCATACATCACAGATGTTGTTTATTGTGTGTAGGAACAATGAAACCGAGCGTTCCTCATATTAACTGATTTAACGTGAGCGACGCACTTAAATATATATATGTATGGATTGAGTTCTTTGTGTGCTCACGGCGATTGGCCATATGTACGCCTAAACTTACTTTTAGCAAAGTTTAACCGCCCGTTGCTATGTAAAAAATATTTTCACGGCTTCTTTCACCTAAAAGTTAATTTATATTTCTTTTATGATCATTATGTATTTGTAAATTTTCTCAAGTCATTGGTACGATTTAATAGACTATGCGCATTTCATGGTTACATAATCAGCTCAGTCAACAGGAAAAGCAAGAAGTTAATTTCTGCAGTCAGTAAAACTGGGACAAATAGCACGTGATTAGAACTTGGATGAGATAGTTTATATTACACATTTTTTTCTGACGTTGAGACTATAACCAAAGTCTGATATTTCTTCTAACATGAATTTTTATAAACATCTGAATTTATCATTTTCGTCTATAATATTTTTATACTTGTCTGAAAATAAATAGTAAACTGAAATTTCCAATTATCACTTTTAATATTTCATTCATATTTTATTTTTTTTTAGCTTGCTAATTTTTTGAATTATATTACGTTCATATTTAAAGAAGCCTTTGAGAGCTGCAACTGGACCTCTTAAAATAATAAAAAAAATGTTAAAAATCTTTACAAAATTTCGTGAGCGCCTTCTTATTTCAAAAGTATACTAATTTTGAAATTATAGAGTAGTATGGATTTCTTCAAGATTACAGAGAAGTTATCTGAGGTGAAGAAATTGTTCAATTGACGAAGAGTTGTCCAAGTTTTTGATGAAATTCACAAATTTTGATTTGTCTTCTTTCACCTCGATTCCCTACTGCTGATCGTAAAAGATCACAACAGATCTGACCCATTGTTGAACTTTCACGTTGTTACAAAAACTACCAACGCCTCCTAAAGATATAGGAGGTGTTGACTATACTCTCTCCAACGAAACTCTGACTGGGTGTGTTTAATTGTTATGACATTCATAATTTTTATTGCAACAATGTCTACCAATTGAAACCTGAAATTTAATTGGACACGCCCAGTCAAACTTTCATTGAACTGAATTTATAAGAAAAAAAATTAAGCCTTACATATTTAAAAGATTTTTTTCAGTGCCAGGGTGGAAGAACATTGGAGCATTAATCCACGGTCTTTGGTTTAAGAATAAATATCTTTTCCTATTTTAATCGTTAAACCTTTTATTTCATTTTTTTGATTTCAAAGATGTTGGTTCAATTGTTTTTCAGGAACATGGATACACTATATGTTCAGATTATTATTGAATGTATTAATGGTGTTGTCGTACTGCTTAGCAAAGATTGCGTTTAAGTCACTTTTGTAAAGCAATGTTGTATAGCACCAGTTTCTAATCGTTTACATCGTCGTTAATTAATGTTACTTACTTAATTATTTATTATTAAGAGATGATTGAAATGTAGTTATTGTACGAAAGTTCGTTTGACATGTTTTCAGGTGTAGCAGGAAATTTGCTTTAATAATAAGGCAAATCTCGGGAGGGCGTAAGGAGAATAAATTTTGCATTGATTGAACACAATTTATATGTGGATATATGACTGCGAACGGGTGCGAACTTCCGAAGTAGCTCCATGTATTTTGACAATTTTATTGTAAACTTGAAATGAGAAAATTCAGATACATAAGTATAGGAATGACATACATTGACGCTTAGGTCTATCATTAAATTAAGAAATAATTCCTACGTTACACGCTCAACTTTAAAACTAACTTAAAATCACTTTGGTGCATTAACTTAGATTCGACAGTAGACACTCTCGCTTCAGTGTTGGAAAAATGAAGGGCTCGGGGCAATAAGGACGTTACCCACAGGAAGAAATTCTTACTAAAAGTAATAATTACTGCCTGTGAAATCCATTTACAGTATGTTTCAGTAACAACTGCACAAGTAAACTCCGATCACAATAAAGCAAAACATCAACCACACTAATTTATAGATTTAAAAAAAAAAAAAAACATTACTTTCTACAAAAAATTCTTCGTGAGGGCTATGTCCTTATTACCCCGAGCCCTTCATTTCTTTAAATATGGAGTCCAGTTGGATTTTAACCTCCTTAAAGGACAACTCTACGCAAACAATCGATTATAATTATTTTACAAAATATCATTTTTTCATATAAATATAACACGATTCCGTTGAAAATTTTAATTTTGGTCCATAATTTCTATAAAAAAAAATGCTTTGAAAAGCGAAAAACAGCGCTTTTGCACTCCCCTCTCGCCAGCCATTTTCCGGAAGTGACGTAGTTCGAGGTACGATTTTTCCAAAGTACTCGATATATCGATATTACCGACTCGATATTATCAAAATCATCGAGATCTAATAATTTTTAATAACAAATTTTTTATTATTTTTTTTATTTGTTATTTTTAATTATTATTTTAATATTTATTTAATTCTGTTATTTAATGTTTAAATATTTTTAACCTATTTAATTACTTTTTTTATTTATTTGTAACTTTATGTTTTAGTTGCCGGCCAGGTGGCCGAGAGGACTAGGGCGTAGGCTTTCTAGTTCTCGAGTTCACCTGGTCGTGGGTTCGAATTCCGACGTGGGCATGGATGTTTGTGTTTGTCCCGGGCTGCGTATAGATATATAACTCGTGTAAAAGGCGCAAAATGACCTTAGCAGTCGAAGCCAAAATTTCTAATAAACCAACCAACTTTCCCTTTTGGCTAGATGTTTCCCCTTGGGCTTCCTGTCGTTTCATTGGCTCATTTTATAATCTTATATAATTTTTATGATGTGGCAATGAGACGTGCATTTTACAAAATGGGAGCAGATCTTTGTTTCTTTACAAAATGAAAAATAAAATTTTTCTTTAATTTACTAGTGTTTAACTACTGATATTTATTTCCACCATAAACTATTAACGTTAAAACTTGATAATTAAAACAATTGTTAAATATGGAGTGAGTATTCGATATTTTTTGCAATATCAAATATTTGATAATGCTAAATACCGAATAATATAGATATTCTGAATATCGAATCATTTTCCATATCGAAAAATGCTAGTTCGAGGAAAGCCGCTGGGGCGTGACCTTCGATAGTAAGGTCATGGCTGGGGTCGATTTAATGTTTTAATGCTAATCCTGCTAGTATAAAAATAGAAGTGCTAATTTTTATGCTCGAAGTGCTAATCCTAATTGTTTGTATTTTTAAACTAACTAGAAAGAGTTTCCAAACATTACTTCGGTTATATTTCAATAACATAAATGTGAATCTCCTTTTTTAAAGATATAAAATTAAATAAATAAATGAGAGTTTCATTAAATTTAAATTTTAAAATTTTTTATTTCATAAAATTAAATAAAAAAAAACGGAGATTCACATTTATGTTAATGAAATATTATCAAACCATCTTTCTATTATATAAGAATTACTTTGGCCATTTTAATTCATTTAATGTACTATATGTAAAGGCATATTTGTAGCTTTTAAAGCAAAGTCAAGAATGGATGATTTAAAAAAATGAGACGTTACATGAATGACACGGAATGAATTTGAAAACACATTTTTAGTTTGTTTACTTAAAAATATCACATATGGAAGCTTACAAACAATTAATGCTAATTATTTCCCTAATTCACTTTGCCGACATGGATTTTACCGCCATGCCCCAGCATTAAAAATTAGCTCTCTCGCTCTCTCTAACGTCTCCTGATATTTTCTCACTTACTGAGTAGATATTTATGACCAATCTTCCTCAATGGTAAATCACATATTCATCCTGCCTTATTCTTATGCAGTATTTGGCTATAAGAATAGAGGTAGTGATAATAATTTATTATTTCATCAATTTCCTGAGTATGAATTAGGAAGAAATGGATAATTTTTGGTCGAAGAGATAAGTGGCTTCTGACCGCGACTAGTCAACTCTGCTCCGCTCATTTTGAAAATTACTGTTTAGTTATTGATCCTGTCATATTAATGTATTAATTAAGCTCACTATCTATTTGCGCAAGGCTATGTATCTAAAGAGGTATCCGGATAAAACGCCACCGGACAAAATGCAACTACACGTTTTGAAGTGTTCAGATGGCCACATTCGATTGAAAATGATGAGAAACGTAAGAATATAGAGCTCGTTTTCATTTCTATACTACATTCGAGAAAATCAACTTTTCAAAAAATAGACGAATTCAGAGCTCCTGCTACCTCGTCAAGGGGAATTATTTTGTTCATTGAAGCATTTAATGGAGGCCAACCATAAATAGAGAGGGGAGCGGAGGTCTGCCAAAAACTTGATTATGATTTGAAGCCACTATTTTGGTGAAGATTCACAAATAGAAAGGGACTAATTAAACAGGTCAACACACATTTTGGTACCGGCGATTTTTCAAGTGTTCTTGGGTAATTTTAGGGTGTAGAATTGAAAAACAACTTTATATTTGTTCTATCAGGTATAGTTTTCGAGATATTATGACAAAGCATAATTTACGTTACCCCATTTTCGATTAGGAATTTGGTTCAGATAAATAAGACATGAAACATTAAAAATACATCATTTCATTTTCTGGAACACTTTAATGTCATGAAATAACATAGCATTGTACGAGGCATGTTTTTTAAGTAAGTACCGTTTTGGAATTAAAAAAAGACGTGCAAAGATATCGCAATAATTTTATTTTTACATGAAAGCCTGTACCTTAATCTACTTTTCTACATAATTTCCGTGAATATTGAGGCACTTGTCATAACGTGGCACCAGTTTTTGAATACCCTCCTCATAAAATTCTGCCGCCTGACTTGTTAACCACTGTATCACAAATGTTTTGACTTTGTTATCGTCTTGAAGACGCTGACCACCCAGGTGTTTCTTCAAGTGCAGGAACAAATGGTAGTCGCTGGGCGCCAGATCAGGGCTGTATGGAGGATGATCTAGAGTTTCCCATTTAAAAGATTTGATGAGATCTTTGGTCCGATTAACCACATGTGGACGGGCATTGTCATGTAAAAAACGATACCCTTACTCAACTTGCCACGTCTTTTGTTCTGGATTGCACGACGCAGATTGTTCAATGTCTCACAATAAGACGCTGCATTGATTGTCTCATTACGAGGCAGAAACTCCACTAGCAATACTCCTTTTCTGTCCCAAAAAACTGTGCACATGATTTTCCGGGCAGAAATTGTTTGCTTAAACTTCACTTTTTTGGGTGATGATGAATGTCGCCATTCCATGGATTGTTGTTTCGATTCTGGTGTGACGTAGGCCACCCATGTTTCGTCACTAGTAACAATTTGGTCTAAAAAATCTTCACCTTCATTGTGGTACCGCTCAAGGAAAGTCAATGCACTGCCTAAACGTTGGGTTTTGTGCAAATCCGTCAACATTTTTGGAACCCAACGTGAACACAATTTCCGGTAATTCAAGTTCTCGGTCACAATGCGATACAAAACAATACGAGAATATTGAGGAAAGCAGTCGCACAATGATGAAATTATAAAGCGTCTGTTTTCTCTCACCTTTTCGTCCACTTTCTGCACCAAATCTTCATTAACGACCGAAGGACGCCCACTCCGTTCTTCATCATGCACATTTGTGCGGCCATCTTTAAATGCTCTCACCCATTTCCTTACCATTCCATCACTCATAATGTTTTGTCCGTACACTTCACAGATCTCATGATGAATATCGATCGGTTTTACGCCTTTAGCACTAAGAAATCGTATAACAGCCCGTACTTCACAATCGGCGGGACTCACGATTGTCGGAGGCATCTTAAACACTCAGTAAACAACGTATACAATGAAGAATCAGACTGTAATGGCGTCAGTGCGTAGACAAGAGATGTAGTTAACCAGCGCGCATGCGCGGAACGCCGACCGTAGCGCTGCGGCGGCGGAATCGTAAAACGGTACTTAATTAAAAAACATGCCTCGTAGTACTAAAACTACAGTGACTACAATAAGCATTTATTCTTCAAAAGAATCAGTTGTAGAAGAAAGAAAAGTTAACACTATGGAAGCTTCTCTTTTGGAACATTCTTGAATGAGTTTTGTTGGTACAATTTCTTTGCAAACTCCAGCAGTGATCTGCTATCATGTCCTCATCCCATCTTCCCTGGTAGCGTTCTTCCATTGTTTTGATATCCTGGTGAAATCTTTTACCTTGCTCTTCCCCGAAATCTCCCAAAATTTCTGGAAAACAGGCCAAATGGCCGTGTAAGTAAAGAACTTTTATGTTCATTTTACATCCAAGTTCTTTGAAATTACTGAGCATATTGTTTACTAGCTCAACGTCGCACCTCTGTACCATAACAAATAGTAAAAGCGCATTAAGTTGGTGGCGCTATATCTCAAAAACTATAGCTGACAGAGAGAAACTGTTTTCATATTTGGAATCAACACATCAAATATAATCAAAATCAGTTCCAACATTCCAGGCACCAAACGAAAAATTTATTTGTAGACCTGTGCTATTGGCCATTGCATTTAATGTTTGCCTAAGACTCCATTAAAATGTTATTAAGTAATCTAGTTAAATAAGTAAATGGTGCTAACAGTAGCAAATTTTTGTTTAATGTTTTGAAGCTATAACATTTGTCATTTAAACTGGCTGAAATAGTTTATATTTAGTGATGATCGTAAGTTAAAATATATCAAAGTTATAAAATACATTTGATAACCTGAAATTTAGTTCGTTTTTCCATAAATTTTAGTTATGATCATATAAGTAAAGTAAATTGCTTGAGAAAGTATTAATTATTTTTAATAAAATTTTACAGTATTTGAAACCACAATATTCTTGTGAAGGAAAATTTTTTCGAATGGTTGTCATAACGCAACGGAGAAGAACTTTTCTTTAATTTATTTCCATGTGCACACAAATCCAAGTCTGTAACTTGTATATGCCCAAGCTGGTCACTTTTATATGCGATGGTTGGTACATAGTGGTCCAGGCTAATTTTTGATAACACGGAATTTTCGGTGATGCGCCAAACCACTGGGCATATGCTGATCGACCTCGGCATAATCACGACAGCGAACGTTCTCTTGTGATGTCGGCATATCTTCCCATCTTGTGCACTGATATCCAATTTAAAAATTTCTCATATTGTACATGAATTATTAATAGTACTTGCCAATTTGTTGCGGGTGGTACATTTTCCGTCGATTCGGCAACATTGGATTCCTCGTCTAATGACAATGACTATATAAACCATCCAAATCTTCCACAAGGTTCTCTAGTCGTTGTCCAATTCATTATGTGGAAGTTGTTAAAATAAGCCTCCATATCTTCGTAAGCCTCAAAACTGATATCTGAATCGCTGCTTTCATGTCCAGATATAGTAGTGATCGCAGTTATTGTAGTATAGCAGATTGTAGTGAATGTTAAAGCTGGATGCCTTCCGATTTCAAATCGCGCTCGGAATTTTCGTTTTTTCACACATTTAAGATTCGAATTAAAAAAATTAAATATGCTATGTTGTTATTAATGCGTTAGTCTTTCGATTTAAATAAAGTTGTATGTGATCGTAGAAATCGTAGAAATGTCCTTAACGTCAGAAATTTTAGATTCAAGAGAAATTTCTTGAGAAAATTCACTGAACTTGTCAGATAATGAGTATTATCAATGATTGGTTTGGTTTGTTTGGTATTAACGTCCTTTTCAACTGCTATAGGGGGCCGCAAATTTTGCCTCACAAGGGTTCTTTAAGGTGCAGCCGGCAAACGACTACACGGGACCCACGGCTTTACTTCCCTTCTGAAGGAAGTGCGTGATCTCAGGATTTCCCCCTGAAAAATCCTCGTCGTCCGGGATCGAACCCGCGTAATCGGGCATCAGAGGCGATCACGCAACCACTGAGTATTATCAATGATAATATCAAGTATCTAAAGCGGTTGTTTATTATTGGGTAAACAATGAGGGCTGCATTTCCACTTTAAGCATTTATGCTTGCAGTATTAAATCTTTATTGTACTTTGGGGATTATGACTTTTTTGGTCAATTACACCATATTTTATAGAATAACACACCAATTCAGTATGACAAAAAAGTCAAAAATAAAGAATCACAACCTTTCTTATTTGAAAAATACTAATTGAATGATCTTAAGAGGGTTTTTTTTTT